>PVJA010051444.1:0-12838 GCA_004027025.1 Myocastor coypus | reverse complement strand
TTCAAGAATATGGTATTTGGCCCAGTCTCTTATTTTCAAGTACTACTCTTGAGAGAGAGAGAATGACAGTAACTGAGTTTACACCGGGAGCAGTACACATCAAAAAGATAAGAGTGACATGTATTCCAAACATAATTTTAGCGTTACATTGTGCTATAATCAATATGCTGAACCCCTTGAAGGTTCTTAAGACCAATATCTGATTCATCCTGTGTAAATCAGTGTATGGTTTTGCTATTGATATGTTTTCTGCTTTATCTGCTTCCAGTCGCTTCGCTGTTTAGTCCATAACACATTCAGCTGTGTTATGCCCTTAAGTTCTTGTTTTCTTCTTTAAAGTTCTTATATTAGGGAGACTATACGATATTTACACATATAGGTCTGGTTTAATACTCTACATTTAATTTGCAAGTATAATTACTACAAAGACCAATTTTTTTAAAAAAGAGGTCAACATGTAGTCTTTGATTTTAAAGAGACATTTTATTTTTCACTGTTACTTCTATAATTGATTTGTTAATGGTGGTCTGCAACATTACACAGAAACTTTCAGCTCTATGTTGTTTCATTTCACTTGCTACCTTTAGGGAATCATCTCAAACTAGTTATGATATAAATATCAACTAGCAAATCAGCTTGAAGTAGATATCTACTACATAAACAACATAATAGAGTGGAGAGTCAATACTAATATATTTTTAAGATAAATGTCTGCTTATACATTAATCTATAAGTTAACAGACATCTCCACTGTAATAGCAAAATCAGTAAAGACCTGCACCTAAAACTTACACAGTGAGAAAACATGAATAATGTCGTTTCCACAGTTGCTTCTCGGCTAGGCTTCTGTTTCCTTCCTTTCTAACTTAGCAGTATCACAGCAGCCATCAAACAGTTGGATCTGAGAGATGATAAAGCCAGCCTGCCCCTTATGTCATGATTACCCAGGAACCTGACAACACACTGCTATTTGTTTTTGGTTGGTAACAGCAGCATTAGTTTGAATATCATTATGCATGCTGCAGCTGCATATTTATTTCCCCTTCCAAGAGAAAAGAACAGAATTTACTAGTGTAATATAAGAACAATAGGGCACTCTAAACTAATAGTTGGTGAACATATAATAAACAAAAAGAAATGTATCTCCATCTATTATACAGACATTCAACTAACCCATGGAATTTGCTACTAATCATTTCACAGTGAGAGTTTACTTTTTAAACTCAGATAACTTAATACTGTAATTGATGAAATATTTAATTTCAATCATTTAACTATAAACATAAATTCTGTACCTTATGAAATCACTTCCACTGTTGTGACCAGCCCTTGTACACTGACTATGTTCATCTCTGAGATAAAAGAAATACTATAGCAAGTTTTACAGCCACCGACCCTGGTATCTGCACTGTGGATACCTCATGAGTTAGGACCACACTCAGTGCTAAAAATGTCTTCTAGGTTGATTAGAATTCTAAGCTTCATAATTCCCTAAGTCCTCGAGGTCCCTTTTGCAATATTTCTCTCTCCTACCTCCTTCCCCCTAACCTGCTTCCAATCTATAGTGCTTTCTGGCTCTAGGGATTACTTTGACATTTCCTAAATTGTACATAAATGAAACATGCCACACATATTCTTTTTGTTTGGTTTATTTTATTCAATATAATTATTCTGATTATATTCAGTCATTCTCTTGTATGTATAAACAGTTAATTATTTTTGTTGCTGAATGTCACTTGTTGAATGTTCCTTATCTGAAGCAGTTAGGATCCAAAGAGTTTCAAATTTGGGGATTTTTTTTTTAATATCTGAATAAAATTTTTGAGTTAAACATCTCTGACAGAAAACACAAAATGCCCCAAAACTGCAACTTTTTGAACATAATATTGGAGTTCTGGTTTCAAATTCTGGGTTTTCAAGTAAAAACTTTTACTTCTGTTGCTTGTAATTTATAATAAATTTTTCTTTCATTCATGTGTTGATGAACATCTGTGTGGTTTTCAGTTTGGGGTATTAAACATGCAGTTGTTGGGGGCATGGCAGCACACATAAATAATTTCAGTATGTAAGAGGCTGATGCAGAAGAATGATATTGAAGCAATCCTGGGTTATAAAGTTCAAGGCCAGCAGAGACTACACAGCAAGATCCAGTGTCAAAAAACCAAAACCAAAGCAGGAAACTTCCAGTTCAGCCTTAGCAATTTACTAATTGAGAATTTAAAACTGTGAACTGGGGATGTAGCTCAATATCAAGCTCCACATTCAAACCCCAGTATGTTTTTTTTTTTTTAAATGTTGCTGTGAGCACTGTCATGTACAAGTTTTTTATGTTTTCATTTCCTTGAGTAAATGAATGAATATCTAAGAACAGAACAGCTGAATCATGGGCACGAGCATGCTTAATTTTTTAAGAAATTACCAAATTGTCCTGCAGTATGTCTAGTCACCTGCCATTCTCACCAGCAGAGGAGCAAGAGCGTAGCATCAGCTACAGTTCCTTACATCCTGCCCACACTAGAACAGTCAGGTTTAATTTTAATTAATCTCATAAGCAATGGTAGTTTGGTTTTAATTTGCATTTGTCCTGTGACTAACAGTGTCAAATATCTTTTTACATGTTTATCCACTATCTATATATCACTTTTGGTAAAACTTCTGGGCAAACCTTGTCCTCCGGGCAACCTCCTGAGGGAGGTTGTTGTTTTTTGTTTTGGTTTGATTTTTGGACTTTAAAAAAATTGAGTTATAAGCATTTTATGCATATTCTAAATACAAGTTCTTTAGCAGATATATGATTTGCACATATTTCCCTCCCCAGTTTGTGACTTACCTCTTTCTTCTCTAATAATGTCTTTAGAGCAGCTAAAGATTTTTACGTCTGATGAAACCTAATTTATGTTTCTTCTTTTATGAATCGTGCTTTTAGCGTTATATTTTACAAGCTGCCTAACCAAGGTCACAAAAGTTTGCTCTTCTGTTTTATTCTTTCCTATTGAAGTTTTGTAATTTTAGACTTTTACATTTATATCAGTGGTCCATTTTGGATTAATTTTTATTTATAGAAAAAGGTCTGAGTTAGAACTCACTTTTATACATGGGTACTCACTTCCTGACAAAACTCTTTCCATTTTTAAACTCTGAACTTCTGAAAACCAATAGAGACTAGAATGCTAGTCTCTATTCTGTTCCATATCTTAGGCTGGGGACTTAACTCGGTAGTCTAAGCACCTGCCTGGCAGGCACAAGGACAGGGGCTTGATCCCCAGTACCACATGCTGTGCAGGCTCTGTGCCATGCTGGCCACTAAAACTGGGATTACACATGCCTATAATCCCAGCACTGGGGAGATTGAGACAGGAGGATCACTATGAGTCTAAGCTGCATAGCAAGACCCTGTACAAAATAAATAAGTAAATAAATAAATCTTAAAAAATTATATCATCTTGATTAAAGTATAAGAAATCTTGAAACGTGATCATATTAGATCTCTAATTTTGTTCTTTTTCAAAGTTGTTTTGACTAATCTAGCTTCATTCATTTGCATATGAATTTTAGAATCAGCTTGTCCTTTTCTTCAAAAATGCTTGCTGGGATTTTAATTGGGATTATGTTGAATCTACAGATAAATTTGGGGAGAACATTCTAACAATAAACACAGTATATCACTCTCCATTTATTGAAGTCTCTACTGTCAGTATTTTTGTAGGTTTCACTGTCCTATACACCATCATTTTTCTAAGAGTTTCAAAGATTTTACATTGTCATAAATAGCAAAATTTTAATTATTGATTGTGGATAGCATATAGAAATGCAGTTGGTTTTTGTGGAATGATTCACATTTTGCAGCCATGCTAAATTCACTTATTAGTTTTAGTAGCTTTCTGTGTAAATTTCACTCAGTTTCTCCATAGATGATCAGGGTATCTGAGAATTAAAAAGGTTCTTCTCGTCCTTCCAACGTGGATGCCTTCTATTTTTATTCTGGCCTTATAGGACTAGCTAGAACTTCCAGTCCTGTGCTAAATGAAAGTCATGAGAGCAGGCATTCTCAACGCATTTCTAGTGTTAGGAGGAAAACATTCAGTCCTCTGCCATTAAGTTAGCACTTGAGTTTATTTAATAGATGCCTTTATTCCATTTTTTTTTCCTTATCCTAGTTTTGGTAAGTGTTCTTCTGTTTCTTGTTTGCTGCCACTAATGTGTTGGATTTCATAAAATGTGTTTGTCTGCCACTATCAAGATGACCACATAATTTTTAGTGCGTATCATGGGCTGAATTGTCACCACTGGGACCAGCACCACCAACACCAAATTCACAGATTGCAGTGCTCAACCTTAGCACCGCAATATATGGCTGCTTTTGGAGAACCGGCAGATTAAAAGAACTACTTTAAAATGGAGTTATGAGGATCAGCCCTAATCCATGTCCTATAAAAAGAGGTAATCAGCAGACAGCCAGTCACGCACACAGAGAAGACAGAAGGTAAGAAATGCAACTCACCAGCACCATATCTTGACATTTTAGCCTCTAAAGTTGTGAGGAAATAAACTTCTACTGTTTAGCCATCTCATCTATGACATTTTGCTACACCTGTCCCAGCAAACAGTTTAATATACAGTAAACTACAATGATCTTTCAATTTTCAATCAGCCTTGCATTCCAGAAAAAAATCTGCAAATAATAATATGCAATATAACAACCATTGTTAATTTTCTATCATCTTGCTTTAAACATTTGTATTGTTTTTGTTATTTTCTTGAAAATTAGAAAAACCTACTTGGTCATGATACATTGTCTTTTTGAAGGGTTGCTCGATTCAATTTGCTAAAAATTTGTTAATCTGTGCTCCACAAGGGGTTATCAGTCTGTAATTTTCTTTTTGTATATTATCACCTTTTACTTTTGGTACTGAGGTCATGGTCACCTCACAGAATGAGGTGAATTGGGAAATACTGTCCCTTATTCAATTTTTTTTTTTTTTTTTTTAAAGAAGAGTTTGTGCAGAATTGGTGTCTTTTGCTTACATATTCAATGTGTGTATTTACCACACTAAAGCCATCTGGATCTGGTGTTTCTCTGTGGAACAGCTTTTAACTTCAAATTCAATTTAGTTTATTATGTTTGTCTCTGTGTCTATCTATCTGTCCTCGCCTGTCTCTCTTGAGCTACTTATTTCTTCCTAAATAACTTAACATTTTGTCTTTTCTTTTTTTTGTATTTTAGGGAGGGGTCTACAGGATATTCAGGGTCTCACTACTAAATCAGACTCGTAGTGATCCGCCTGCTTACAGCCTCCTAAGAGCTGGGACCACGGGCGCGCACTGCCATGTCCACGCCCAGTCTCAATTGCCACCTCATTTTGTCTTTTCAATAAATTTCTCATTACAACTAAGTTGTCTTACTTTCATACCATTGTTCATAGTAGTCTTTCTCTTGTAACTATTCTTGTGTATCTGTAGAATTTGTAATGACATGATCCTCTTAAAAGTTTGAAACTCTCAGTGCTCTACTTCCTTTTGTTTGTAAAAAAGTCAAAGTGAACTTTTTGTGTTCCTTGGCTTGTTCCTAGTATTGAATTAAAACTTCAAAAGTATTTCCCTGCAGATACAATCCAGGTACAAAAAAATAGTTAAAATATTTTAATGCAACCATATACTTTATAAATGGCTTCATATTTTTAAAGCATAAAAATCAAGGTAGGAAAGTCAAAGGTAGAAGAGTATGATGAGGTTAACACCAAGGGATGTAATGGGCATTCTCAACGAAAAGAGCTAAAAATAAATACCTGTGACCCATTTTAAGTGTGGCATTTTCAATTACATTTTTAAGACAATTAGAAAATGTAGAATACTGTTATGCTTATGGGAGCTATATTTTTTTTTTTTTTTTTTCAGGTACCAGGGATTGAACTCAGGAGCCTGCGCTTGCCAGGCAAGCGCTTATTCTAGTGAGCTATTTCCCTGGCCTGGGAGCTATATTACTGGTAAATTAAAAACACCAAAATTCATGGACAATATCAACAAATCTATACATAACCAAATAGAAGCCAATAAACTAAATTTCAATGTATCAGAATGTGCTAATGAGTAAAATGATTAAACTAAAGTGCCAAGAATGGCTTTTCTTGTTTGTGATACTAAATCATACTTTTTTTTTTTTTTTCTTAGTGGTACCAGGAACTGAACTCGGGACCTTGCACTTGCTAAGCAAGCACTTATTCCACTGAGCCATCTCCCCAGCCTTGAGACACTAAATTAAAATAAAATAAAAACAAACCAAACACTAGAATTTCAGAATTAGCAGATATTCAGACAATTTCCCTAAGCTACAGGGACTGCTACAGAAAAGCATCTCAGCCTACTTTTTGACATTATTGGCTTTAGTTTCCAGAACTTGGAAGACCTGTCTTCCTACCCCAATCTACAGAACAGAAGATGCTCATTGTTTTCACATGGCCAACATAATGTATCTCTAAATTATGCTATTTTAGCATCTCTGTACACAAACACATCACTAATAAATCCAATGTAAAAAAATCACAAAAATTATCTCAACTTCTTTTATATATTAATCAAGAATTCTAAGAACAGTTTAATTCACAAAAATTATAGTTATAAGAAACTGCAACTTCTTACATCCATAATCATAACTTACTTGGAAAAAGGTCAGCTGAAAATCTACCCTACCCCATGCAACACCACTCCATACTTTTACCTGTGCCGGGGACAAAGCCAATTTGATATCTTGCTGGTACTTCGGCTTCTCTTTGTGTGCAAGGGACTCATCAAGCCATCAAAAAACTCTTTTCCTCTCTGCGATTGACTTCTCTATTTCTATTGTGGCTCCACAATTGCTCTAAATTACCCATGCTTAAAATTTTGATTATTTTTGGCTTCCACGTCTTCACTCTTTCCATCCTCCTCCTCCACTTAATCATAACTGACAAGTCTGTAGATTCTTCTCTAAAGTACCTTTCAAATCTGACCTTTACTTTCCAAGTCTAGGCCCAGCTTTTTTTTTGGTGTTTTCTCTTTAAATATTTTCCTCCTTTGTGTGTTACACATAAAGAGGACCTACCATCGTTGGTTACAGTTATTCCAGACTGGTTTTCTGAATCTTAATTTGTGTATATCCTCTACACCTTAGTCTATTACTCATGCCTGTGTTTCTAAGGTACAGTGCTAGCTGGGTACTTTTCTAGTTTTTAAGCCTCACAATCAATTATCAGGCAAATTCAACCTTCACTTGCTTATTAGCACATTCAAAGCTCTATACTCTGACCTCAAGCTATATATGAACCCTATTTCTTATAATTCTTTTACCTTATATTTCAACCAAACAAAAGCACCTGCCAATACCTAAACAGGACCTTTCCCATCCCTTTAACTTCTGTCAAAAACATCTGTTTGTCCAGTCTGTCTAAAAATATTGGGCATCTTTCAAAACTTTGCATAAATATAGGTAAAGCCTTTTGGAAGCCTTTCCTGATCGTCCCTGAAAAATACAGGCTTCCTTGCTCTATGGAACTTTGTATGTCTGTTCTCTCCCTAAATACACACTACTACATTGAGTTAATTTGCATCCATCAAATCGTAAGCCCCTTGAAGGAAGAAATCATGTTGTATTCTTTGATATAACTCTAAAGATTCTCTCAGATAATATTTAAAAATTCAACTCAAGGGAGACTGAACCTTCTACTATATAGAATATATCACTGTAGGCTCAGAAAAGATACTCAAACATTTAGTCAATGAGTCCATGAATAGCTATCACAATCTCGGCATATAAAACTCTTAATAAATAGACATGTAATTCCAATAGCCCTGCATAAAGTGCACCTGACTGCTTCTCTCTCTGAGTGAAGTTTCTTTCAGCTTCAGTCCCCAAAATATGTAACTTTGGCTATGCAAGGAAAATCCCAAGAGGATGGATTTTGGCCTCAGAAGAGTATCAAAACCAGAATGCAAGCAAGCAATACATTAATTTCATTTCTTTGTAAAGAAATAAAATGCCAATTTGACAGGTTTACTATTTTGTTAGTATGTTTGTAAAAATCTAAAACTTTACCTGAAAAGCCTTTTCAGAATTGAATGAATGGCTAACAAGTAAACACTATGAATGTGGCAAGATCAGAGATGGCCCAGATCACCATATAACGTTGACTTTTGACAGTGGTTCCTCCTCTCCAAATGCTAAGACCCACCTGTTTATCCATCTATCCTGTGTAATATGAAAAAGAGAAATCAGGTATGACAGTGTCCTCATCTTTTAAGAGAGACGTTGTGAGAGGGACATGCCACAGGCAGCACAACCATTTCATCTGAATTATTTCAGTTTGGGTAGATCACTCAGTTTCCCTTGAAAAAGATCAGTACAATTTCATAGCCATGTCTCTACCCATATAATGAAGTCTTATACTCACCTTCATTCATTTACTACAGTGGCTCTCAACCTTTCTAATGCTGTGACCCCGCAATACAGTTCCTCATGTTGTGCTGACCCCAAACCCAAAAATAATTATGTTGAGAAATATATATTACTAATTCCAAAAAATAACATTTCCCCATGGCATAGCATGGGTTTAAATATGTATTTTCCAATGGCTTTAAGCGACCCCTGTGTTTTAGTCATTTGACCCCCATCGGGATCGTGACCCACAGGTTGAGAACGTTGATTTACTACTTACCATCTACTCTTTCAATACTGAAATACTTGTAAACCATACAAAATATTTTCATATTTAACACAAAACTACCCACTACATAAAAACTCAGTCACCTCACAATTCTATTGTTGGCAAAAAATATTATAAAATATTATCTAAAGAAACAAAACACATCAATGAAGTATCACATTAACCAAACTGTTTCACCAAACATAGTTTCAAAAGAGAAAGCATTTATTAGTGAATACTAAATTTCAATTCCTCATTGAAAGCATAAATATGTTGGGTTGCCAGTAATCTTTCAGTTCTCTGTAGTCTGTATACTTTGCAGTTATTAAATAAGTTTTGTTCTCTTTCCTATAAGGTTAGGAAAAATAACCAGAGGAAGGAAGAAAACAACTGAGAACTTAACAATGCAATAGTTCAATTTTCACACTTATCATCTTGCCCAGTTGCAAGCCTATGCAGTGCCTGACCAAGCTAACATGAATAGCAATTGTAATTCAGGCCACAGAATTTCCACATAACCAAAGGATGTTTTAGTCTTGAAAATGGGAGCACAGGTTTAACATGGGGTGGGAAACAGCCCAAGGAGTTATATACAATGCTCTGTCTGCAATATAATTGTTGATTGGGAAGTATTGGTTTTACTGTAGGAGGAAAAAAAGATCCCTTTGAAAAAATTTTATTACTTAGATTCTATCCTATTTGACTGACCTAGTGGTCAGCTTTTAGAAAAGATTTTTTCATCTTAATATGCATTTCTGTGAAGTTCCTAAGTAAAAATACCACCACCAGCAGAGCTGGTACAGCAAGTGCCTATGGAGAGCCAGGCAATGGCACCATCAGAACAACCTCACACTCAGTGGAGGTGAACGCCAGGAGCCCTCCTGCTTCTGTGCAACAGGCTGAGCAAATGCCAGTGAGAATCAACTGCAAGGTACACCCAATGGGCCTGAAGAACCACATTTAATTACATGACTTACTGCTTAACATGCATTGAACAAAGTAGTAAATTAGAAAGGAAGACATTTTCCAAGATTCACTGCAACATTAAAATTCTTTGGGTGCTGGGCGTGGTGGCGCACACCTGTAATCCCAGCACTCGGGAGGCTGAGGCAGGAGGATCGGTGTGAGTTCGAGACCAGCCTGGGCTACAAAAGTGAGCTCAAGGCCAGCCTGAACTGCATAGTGAGAACCTGTCTCAAAAAGACAATTAATTAATTAATTAATTAATTTCTGTGTAAAACTGTTTTTATCACATTCTATAGGGATTTACTGGAACCCCAATGATGGCAAATACTGCTTCCAAGAGTTGAGTCTAAGACATTTGATATTCAGAAAGACAGTGATATTAAGCTCAAGTACCTATGTTACAGAGTAATAATGTCACTATGCTTCTCTCCTGGAGGGTTAAGAATATAAGTTACTGACCAAAAATTAGAGAAAAAGAAGGGCTACAAGGACAGCCAATATTTTGGCCCTATCCCTTCAAGATCAGGGAGGACTCAGGACATAAGAGAACCTATGCTGTAACATCCTATAATTCAGTGGTCTCCCAAATTTTCTGTTCAAGGAGATTATGGGGTCACAGAGGAAAGGGATCAATGATGTACAGTGTGCCTAAGGAGAGTCACCTAGAGAGAAAACATTCTCTCAGGCTTTTGCAGACAGCAAACTGGCTAAGCAATAGCCATGACTCATCCAGACAGCTGATACTGACAATAGTTCTACAAAGCACTGTACATGGTTTCAAGGTAAATCATGAGGTGATATGACCAACCTTGGGAGATATAAAAGTTACAGGTTTTGTTATACAGGTCTTGCTTTAACTTGCCCTTAACCACCCAGCAGAAATGTTTAACCATGAGGCATTAAAGTAAAGCTAGATTAGTACACTCAGCTGTTAAAATGCTTAAATCAATAGCTTCTGACATTGCCAGTTCTGCCAATAACCCACTATGATTATGGAATATTGGACTATGTATATAACTACTTTCTCTTAGTTCAATGAGAAGAAATTTTTGTGTCAATAATGATTAGAAAAATTATCATGTCTGCATCTTGTACTCTGAATAACTACTTCAAGGACAACAATATGTATTGTATTAATCATTGGAGATGTACTACTAACGTGTTTTGAAACTGTCTCATTGTTATTTCTTATTAAAAGTAATTTTAAAAAGTAAAAAAAAAAGTATTTTTGAAACCAAAAATGTGGTTATGAAAACAATATTGACTGCTTCTTTTGAAGTGAAATACCATTTTAATCCTTGATAAACTAGTTAGAAATATGGAGAATACAGGAAATAATAGAGCTTCCTGAACATTTTGCAAAATTCCACTTTATGTTTCCACAGAAAACGTGAGCATTATATGTAGATTTCTGCAAAGCAGTCTGAAAATTCCATAAATCCCATCCTGCAGGGATTTCATTTTTTCCGTAGTCTTTCCACCATACTTGTATCCCTAGTCCCTCTAAATATATGCTGCAATATCAACATTTCCATAGATGAAGCACTGCACACTAATAAAACACAACGCTGTTTACATACAGCGCAAAATATATAACATATTTTTAGCGTAGGTTATGAGCAATATTTTCAGATGGATGGTGCCTGCAGTGATATTAGTAACAAACTTCTACTGTAAATTAGTGGCCTAAATAGAAATTTATGTACCATAAAACCCAGCATGAAACAATAAGTTAGAAATATTTAAATAACATTTTACAGAGTGTTAAGCAGCAACTACAACTGTGCTGGGCTGAGTTGGTTACTGAAAAGTAGAGCTGGGCACTGTCACAGAAAGGTGCCCAAGCAGCAGGAGACAATGCTTGGTTATCTAAGGGATGTCCACAAAATGTGTATGGCCTCCAGATTGTGCCTTAAGGCCACGTAAAAGGTAGTCTAAATTTTAGATATAAAATAAAGTGACAGATGAAAAGCACAACTTCTATAAATGTAAGGCCAAAAGGCACCTTAAGGTGAGATTTTGGTTCATATTTTCACTCATTTCTAAAAATATGCTGGGCCTGTAATATGAACAGATGAGCTCATGTCTAGGTTTGGCTTTCCAAGAGCTATAATCCTGCTCAAGTCATAATCAAGCCCATTCTTGCATTACTCAGATTTCACAGAGCAAAGAATATTCCTATTATTTCTTGTAAAAAAAAAAAAAAAGAAAGAAAGAAAACAGCATCCAATTTAATTTACCTCAGTGAGTCTGTAAAATGCCAAGACTTAACCACTGTGTTTAAAACCCAATATTACAAGCTTGATAGTATGGTTGGATCCAAGTAAGTATGTGAAAACAATTCAGAAGCTTTTCAAATTTGTGATCTAGGTTTGTTTATATGTTTGGGATTGTTGATTTTTTGTTTGTTTGTTTGTTTCATCCTGTTGTAGTGATGGGTGTGTGTATGTGTGTACAGTATTGGGGACCTTCACACTGAATTATATCCCCAACCCTTATTGTTTCTAGACAAATTCTTGCTAAATTACCCAGATGAGACTCAAACTTGTCTCCTTTGGGCAACTTGAGCCTCCCAGAGCTGCTCCAGAATTATAGGCATGTGACACCATGTCCAATTTATAATTTAGGTATTTTTCAAAAAATAAGGGAAATCAGTATTTTTTTGAAGCTGAGGGAGTCTAGGGTGAAGAGTAGAGATACAGTTTCAGTTTGTGTTTCTTTTCCAAACAAAACAAGGATGTATCTTGGCCTTCAGTAATGGAGGTGGGGGAATATCATGTCTTCAAGTGGAAATAAAAGATGGCTCTATCTTTTCTATTATTCATCAGTAGCTCAGAACAATAAATGCCAATATTCTTTTTATAAAATAGACTCCGGAGCCTTAATAAAAAAAGTTTTCTGATTTATTCATAATGTCCTCCAATAAAAACATGGAATAGGGCTTTGTTTTATTAAGGCAAGAGATTGGTACTGGCATGCTGGATTTTTCCAATGGATTATTCAACTTTTATCCTTAAATTTCACATGCCTAAAATTAAATTCATTATTTCTCTCCTGATGTGACTTATCTCTTAGCCACATCTTTTGTATTGATGACCTCTTTATCCTGCTAAATACCTAAAGTAAAGCTCTTTTTCCTCATTTCTGATTCCTCTTCTCTTCTATCTTCAGAGCCAATGTAGAAGCTCAATAAGACT
>PVJA010051443.1:0-12833 GCA_004027025.1 Myocastor coypus | reverse complement strand
AATAGGGAGGTGGGTCATGCCCACACACTGTACTCTGTAGAACGATTGTGAGGACAATATGCAATATGTCAACTTTCAAAAAAAAAAAGAAAGGGGAAAAGAAAAAGAAAAAGTAATGTTGATTTAAAAGGGTTAATGTTTAATTGTTTGATCAATCTTACATACCTATATATATTAATCTAAACTGATCTGATGATGAAAATATGTAATATAACCATTGTTAAATTTAAACAATAAAAATATTAATTTTTTTAAAAAAGGAAATTCGCATTATAAGACAGCAAAAACTGTAAAAAAAATGAAAAATAAAAATAAAAAAAGAAATTGATGGCTCTGGGTCATGGAGATAGTTCAGCAGTCTAAAGCACCTCCTCATGTATTTATTAGTTTCTAGTATTTCTTCTTCTGAGCCATATTAATATGCTGAGCTGTAAAAGAGCAAGTCCACAGCTTCCGAGATTGCCAGTTCTGCTGATAATCCACTATTATTACGGACTATTGGACTATATATCAGCTACTTTCTCTTAGTTAAATGAGAAGAAAGATTTGTACTAATTATACATTGCTCAAACAAGATATCATGTCTGCATCTTGTGCTCTAAACAACTACTATGAGGGCAAAAATATACAATTTATTAATTATTGTAACTGTCCTACTAACCTGTTTTGAAACTGTCTCATTGTTATTTGTTTCTCATTAAAATTAATAAAATTTTAAAAAGAAAAAAGAAACACCCCTCTGGTCATTTTTCTTGAAGGGCCAAACTCATTATCGTTCTTGGTCATCCTGAGAATGATTAAGCATATAAATAGTGTTGCACCTAGGTGGCAGAAGTCCTTCCATCCCCTAAAGTAACATGGCAAAACCCAGTCACATTGTTCACTTTAAATTATGCCTTTGTACCTAAATTCTAACTATTACAGCATAGTAAAATCAAATTAGCCAGACATATTTTTGAGGGCCATCAAACTTCAAATAGTTTTGAAACTGGTCTATTGATCCCAGGAAGAAATGCTTGTTCAAAAGGATTATTTCTTCGAAAAAAATCCATGTCCTACAAGATTTGTGTGGAAATCTACAAAATAAGGTGAGATTGATGTTCTGACAGCTTTTCAAATTCCACTGACAATTGGTTAGTGACCAAAGTAGATCCTACACATTGTCTTCAGTTCGAATGTAAATTCTACCCTTTATTTGACAAAAGGATATAGTGTTCATTACATATATTGTGGCAATATGTGTGGCCATATAAGAATAACACACATGTATATACATATATATGTACACACACACACACACACACACACACACACACACACCATCTTAAATACAAGCAAAATTGAATAAGGTGCTATGAAAATTTACCTCTTCTCAGAAACAATGGGACATGAAAATAATATCAGAATTGACTTTCAAAAACTCTGAAAATTAATCACAGGCTTTCAACAACACAGGGAGCTATTTCAAATATTATAACTGAATATAAGTAAAAACATGATTTGCAGAACTTTTATCTCTCTTATATGACTTCCAACAACCCAGTCCAGCATTGTCCTTTAAAATAGAAGGTTTGGAGGGGACAGAAATATTCCTGGTTTGAAGGGGACAGAATAGAGACTAGTCTTGATCAAAGTCTCAGTTTCTCATCTGTGAGTCCCTGGGATGATACCACTTGAAACATTTTGCTTTCCTTTGACTTAAATTGGAGCTTACCCCATTCAAAACTATCTTCTTAGTGAGTTTATTAAAAACAAAGAAAATTAGGTGTTTTGAATTGATAGCTGTCTGAAATGTCGGATAAAACTTGGACAAATAACTGACTGTTCAAAAAGCTTAGAACGAAAAGCTTAAAAATAAGGATTCCATGACTGGTTGTCCAAAATGTTCCTAGGAAGCTAGAAAACAACCTATATGCACACAGCTATGAGAATCTCATGAAGGACCTGGAAAACACTAAGCTTTTACCTGACCTAACCCTGAGACTCTGAATAAACAGAAGAGAAAACCAAGGCATGCCTGATAGATACACAGAATCCATCAGCAAACAATAGATCAAAACTCAAAGATGAAGAGAAAATCATGAAGGAGGAAGAAGAAAAGGAAGAAGAAGAAGAAGAAGAAGAAGAAGAAGAAGAAGAAGAAGAAGAAGAAGAAGAAAATACAAAGAAGCCTTAATATGATGAACAGCTGATTTCTCATCCAAAACCATAGAGCCAGAAGACAATGGAATATCTTCACAGCTATAAAGACATTATTAATTAGAATTTCTAATGATTAAAAAATTAATCAAAAATGAAGAAAAGATGATCATCAACTACCTGCAACCTCTGAAACCTGTGAGGCTGAGGCAGAAAAATGTTTCAGGCTGTAAATTCAAGAACAGTCTAAGAAACAATAAGATCCAATCTCAAAAGCATGTTTAAAAATGTACAATTACAGGAAAATTCAGATATACCTGGATAAAAATAAAGCAAGTATATCACTAATAATCCTGATCTATAATAACTTTTAAAGAAAGTTAATCCTCTGAAATGAAAGGATAATAGACTGAAACTCGAATTCTTATAAAGAAGTGAAAACATTAGTAAAAAATAACAAATAGTAAATAAAACTGGTATCATAAATGTATTAGCTTTTATACCTCTTGTTTTTCTCTCATATAATTGTTAGGCAACTGGATAAGATGTTAATTATAAAGCTATTTTCAATGCAACACATTGTATAAAGATATAATTTGTGACAATAACATCATAAAATGAGAACATAACAAATGCTTGTATATTATTAATATTTAACTGGATAATGAATTAATCTAGCTAAATTGTTATAAATTAAGTTTCCAAGCATAAACCCCAAGACAATCATTCATAAAATGATGCAAAATCACACAACAAAAATAAATAATAGAGGAATTAAATTTGCATGCTAGAAGATATTTCTTTAACACAAAAGTGAGCAATGGAGCAATGTTAGGAAAAAATACGAAATATAAACAACAAATAGCAAATGGGAAGATATAAATTTCACCTAGCAGTAATTTATAGTTTTGAAAGGCCAGACAAATAACTCAGTGGATTAAAGCACCTGCAAGCAGGCACAGGGGCCAGGGGTTCAATACCCCAGGTCTGCTTCACCAGCCCTGCCCCAGGGGCACACTGAGACAGTGATGGAGACTGGGAATGGTGGTAATGCGTACCTGCAATCCCAGCTGTTGGAAGGTTATAAACAGACAGATCACTGTGTATCTGATCTAGTACTGAGATCCTGAATACCCTGTACATCTTTCCCTAAAATACAAAAAAAGAAAAAAAGATATTCAGAGTTTTAACCTATAACATGGTAGTTTGATTAATAATGGGTTATATACTTGACAACCTAAGAGATTATATTTCCTAATGACTTTATAGCCATCTTAGCTTTTGTAAATATACTTCATGACATTTACAAGACAATTAAATCACCTAATGGCATATCTCCTAGATTATATGCCACAATCAAGTGATACATGGCTGTGTTTGATAAATACATAGCACTTAGAATGAATAAAGAGCTTCTGTAAAGTAGGTAAGGGGTTTGTTTTTGTTTCGAGATGTAAAATTTTAAGCCATCTGAAGGGTCAGTTCAGTGGCAATAACTACATTTGTGATACTATGGAATCCTTGCTACATGTTTCTAGGACAATTTCATCACCCGTAACAAAAATTTGGTACCAAGCAAGTAATAAATAAAGTTATTCTCCTCTCTTCTTAGTTTCTGCTACTTCCTATTACACTTTCTGTCTCTATGAACTTTCTAGGTACCTCATGAAAGTTCAATTAAACAACATTTGTCCTTCTGTTTCTAGTTCAAGTCCTTAACACACTGTCCTCAAGTTTCACTCATGTTTTAGCATGTGTTCAGAATTCCACTACTGTAAGTGGATTGTCATCAACCTTTTGCTTATCCATTCATCTGTAGGGGGATATTTTCATTTGTTTTCACCTTTGCACTGCTGTGATTGCCCACATTGCTTCTGTGAACACTGGTGTATAAATATTTGTTTGGGTTCTTCATTTCAACTGCTTGTAGTATATGCACAGGCAAAAATTTGCTGGGTCATATGGGATCTGTATGCCTAATGTTTCTTTTTGATGATA
Organism: Myocastor coypus; assembly: GCA_004027025.1. Classification (NCBI taxonomy): domain Eukaryota; kingdom Metazoa; phylum Chordata; class Mammalia; order Rodentia; family Myocastoridae; genus Myocastor; species Myocastor coypus. Next base: position 8,696 of record PVJA010051443.1, on the reverse strand, counting down.
CTGGAGAATGAAACCAGGGCCTTCGCACTGATCTGCATCCCTATCTCTACCAACACATATACTCTAAACATATATACCATATATATTGTAATATATAATTAGTTTTTGAGGCAGGGTCTAACTAAGTCTCTAATTGCCCAGGCTGTGCCTGAAGTGGCAATCTTTCTACCTGAGCAACCATGTCCTCGGATATCAGACATGTGCTATCTTGCCTGGCTTGTTTACCTATCTTGAGAAATGTAGGCAAAGGAATCGAATTGAAATATCTCCAGAGAAAGTGCGCATACATAATAATCACATAAAATCCAAAATCATGACTCATCACAAAAATGCAAATTAAAGCCCTAATCAGCTATCATTACATAACTACTAGGATGCCCTTAGAAAAAGAAACCCCAACACATGTAGTTCTGGGTAGAAGGCAGCTAGCTAGATCTATCCTCCATTGCTGATAAGAATGTGATGTAATAGTCACATTAGAAACAATTTTCCATTTCTTATGAAGCTGGACATATTTTTACCATGTCAGCCAGAAACACTCTTAGGTAGTTACCAAACGAACTACAAGCTTGTGTACTTAAAGACCTACTCAAAGGTATTGCTAGCAGCTTTACTCATAAGACCAAATTCAAAATCACCCAAGTTACACCCTTAGAAATAGATTTTATACTGTAATGTGTACTTGCAATTGAATACTTCTGAGGAGGTGAAGGACAGCACTACAGACACTTGCATCATCAAGCTAGGTAAAGAAGCCAGACCCATCACTATGTAAGTCCTTATTTTCTGTACAAGTCACTCAGGAAATGACAAAAAAATAGAGTCAGAACACAGAGTACTCATAGCAGGCAGGGTGAACTGCACAGAGGTAGAGGATCGAGGAAGAGAAGAACTCTGGGTGGTGATCACAGTGGATGTCACATTATTACGCATTTGTCAAAACTGCAGGAATTGTACTTCCACAAAACATGAATTTTATTACATGTAAATTATTTCTTAATTCTCCTGGAAAAAGAAATACGACCCAAGAAGTTAATATAAGCTGCTCTATCTATGCATTAACTGCTCTTATATGCTGCTATTTTTTTCTCTCCAACGACAACCAAAAGCTGGAGTGGAGCGAGCAACGGCTCTCAAATACTGTAATTGAGCTCTTCTTTAAATCTCATTTCAGCAAAAATAAGCCAAAATAAATGACATATTGGCAACTTGGCGGCCTTGAGAAGAGACAGAGCAGGCAAAATAAAATAACATGATCCTATTTGTTGAAATTTATGAAGTAATTTATTTATAATGATTACAGCTGTGTAAATAGCCATACTCATGCTTACAAGAACCTAATGCAAACTACTCTCTGGGCATCCAATTTCCTCCTGGAGAATGAGGCTGGGTGGAGTCCGATGTTCACAGAGGTCTGACAGAACACAGACCTTCAGGAGGAGACTCAGTTGACACCAAACCATTGTTTGTAGACTACCAAAGCTTAGCCCAATTTCCACTGGAATCTATAATTAACAAAAACTGGAATCACTTACTGCATCCTAGCGACTTGCAAATGTCAGTAGTCTTATCATTGTTTCACATTATGAGGGCAAAGGAAAATCAAAAAATGTGAACTGTTTGATGCTTTCAGCACACAGTCCTCTGTTCAGCTTTCATCAGCCTATAATAAAGATTTACAGGCCCCATTTAGTATAATAACAAACAGATTATCCCTAAATCAAGGATCAGCTGTTTGTGTTAAACAGATAACATCTGGTGCAGATCTCGTAGAGAAACAGACCTGATCTGAAGTAATACACGCCCTCCTTCCCTTTAACATTCCGCCTGCTCAGTGCCCTGTTGTTCTTGAATTTCAGTGCCAGTCACCATTATCCTCACTGAGTAGAGAAAGCAGAAAGAAGAGGCAAGTCCTCACAGGAAATACACTATCACGGAAGTGTGGAATGCCCCACAATCACGGTCTAATTTATGGCCGTTTTCTACTTTAGCTCTGTTGACCTTCTCTAAATAAAAGAAAGAACAGTTTGGAGGGAAGTGCTAGCTGATGGCTGAATGCTCACCCAGGGCTCAGATTGCCTCAACTGTGCAAGCAGCTGTATTCTGTTTGAACTATGATCTAATACCTCTACACCTAAAACTCAGCAGCCTTCTTATATTAAAACACAGAAGAACAAATGGTTGCAGTCATCTGCTTCTCCCACTCTTCTCAATTCCTAATAAAGACTGAATGAGGAAGGAAATAGAATATTGCTGACATAAAATGTGTGCGATTTCTACCATAACCATTCACACCTGGCCATTTACTTTATTTAATCCTCAGTTGTTCATTTGAAAAATATAAAGCTAGAAATAGCGCAGTGAGAAGGGCCTCAGTTTGATCCCCAGTACAGAAAGAGAGAGAGAGAGAGAGAGAGAGAGAGAGAGAGAGAGAGAGAGTGAGAGAGAGAGAGAAAGAGAGAGAAAGAAAGAACTGGAAACTCTACTTAACAGTTGCAGAGAAAATATAGAACAAGCAGAAAAATTATATAAAGGAAATCATTATATGGTGCATTAAGAAAGCATAAAAAATAGACGTTGAAGTAAAAAGGCCTCCAGTGAATTGAGTTGAAAAGACCACCTTCCTTTTCCACAACTGTACAGCCTGAAATATACCAGTGTGATGAGGCGTTACAGCTGAAAGGGAGTCCACAGACTATCAGTCCTACATCAAATGGCTCTGCACATTCCAATAGTGGGTTTAAGCCAACCTTATCTAAGCCACAGGAAAAGGTCTGAGCAAGCACCTATTCCCAGGGTGCAGTGCAATACTCCAGGTCTTTGTGGAACCTGCTTTCTCCTCATACACAAATCTCTGTCGAATTTCACAGCCAACTCTGACACAGTGGTTTTAGAGTCCTTCTCACTTTTGCTTTGAAGAAGTTTTCGCAATATAGGCACTAGGCCTTGTGAAACCACCGCCATTCTAGAGTCCTTGCAGCTGGACCAAAGATCACAGTATCATGCATGACTGCACCTGCTGACATCAACACAACTGCTTAATGCACTTTAATGGACACTTCTGTCTTTTATTCTTAAAATTACTTCCCCATTACACAAGGGGAATCAGGCCTTAAGAGTCCTCACCAAGTTCATATATCTGCTTGTAAGTGGCAAATCAGTAGCTTAATTATAGCTGTCCTGCTTTGTCATGACAGAGGGGTTTCCCAAGATGTGGGCTTTACCATAGCAAGACGAGAACCAACCCAACTGAAGCTAGTGAGGTGGGCACCTGCTTAAGCAGCCATATAATGGAACGTAATATAATGTAAAGTTTAGTAGCTTGTTGTCAAAAGCAGCTGGAACAGGACTCTGGGTTTTGCTCTTTCTGGCAGCTGTGTGACGGTGCTTTGGGGAACTGTAATGAGCCACTAGCCCTCCTAGCTTCAAGCACCAGTGCTAAGTGCACATGAGGCCACACTTTGAAATACAAACAAGAAGATAGTAAGTTCTTTAAAATAACAGAGCAGCCTCCAAGTTCTTCTGCACTACCCACTCTTCAATAATTTCAAGGCCCATTCTTTGCTTAATGGGAGCATTGGTTAAAGAAGAGAAAGGAGCTATTTAAAAAAAAAATTTGCTCACATTTCAACAGGGTATTTGGCAATACACCCTCATGCTGAGTTAATCATCACTGTGGGTGTCCTGGGAATGACAGGGAACTGTTCTGTGAAAACTTTAGAGTCAGTAACACTACTCCCACAACATAACAGGGAGTGGTGCAAGGCAAAGTCAAATAGCTCCTTCCAGTCACTTGAGCTTGAAGAAAATCATCCCTGACAAATACCAAATTGTGAGGAAGAGGAGTAAGTTCCTTAGGAAGAGTTTTAATGGATCTGTGCAAAGAAATGAGCATAAGAACTGGAGAAAACATTTCAGATAAATATCAGTAAATTGTTGTGTAAGGTTTCTAAAATGTACATAATTTTTACATCTGCAAGAAAATTGCAGTTGTTTTAAGAGGGAGGTGCATGAGTTGAAGGCAGCTACTTCTCTCAGGATGGTACTATAGTGGCTGCTTAGGAGGCGGCATGGCGTCATCACAGCATCTGTATACTCGAGGTCCCTTACCATTTTCTCATGTTTACCATGAGAGGAGGAGAGATACACTGAATGGGAGAGGAAGCTGAGGTTTGGAACTGGGCTGCCGTATTCACAATGTGATGGTCTTCCTCATTCATTGCTCTGCACCGCTGTGGAGCCCAGGAATTGCCGTCTATTTCTAAGACCCAAACATTCAGTCTCCAGAACAGGCTGAGCCTGAGAATCTGTGAGCTGAAATACTCCTGATCAGAAAGTTTTGACCCTACTTATGGGAAAATTTGACACCTAATCTCATGCAGTGGGCAGTGGTCAAAACATAGACATATGCAAAATATTGTATACAACTGCCTTCAGTTTATGTAGGTAAAGTATACAGAAAAATACAGAAAATATAAATAAACTTAATGCTCAGACCTATGTCCCATTCCCAGAATATTTCATTACACATGTGCCAGTAATGAATTACTTTTAGTTGTTATCCAAAACCCTTTTGTCCCCAAAGATTTTGGATAAGAGACACTCAACTTATATAAGTTAAAAACAAAACAATGGTAACAAAACTTGAACAGAACAATACCTTGCTTATAAGCAAAGGTTGGAAGAACAGTTCTCTGACAGGAAGGAGAAGGTTTGATTACCTTAGTGTCTAGAGACAGCAAAATTAATCAAAGAAAACCCTAAAAAAAAAAAAAAGAAAACCCTGTGCAAGCCGTATTGTTTGCATTTCATTAAAATTGTTCAGATTTTTCTTCGAATGTATAAACATGATTTCTCCATTAAATGATATCGAGGTGACCAAGCTTGCCACACACATTTTCTTCATTTTCGTAAAATATCAAGAATACAGACAAGATAAAGAAAGTTACAAAAATCTTCAGCAACAATGCAGGTAGAAGGTGAATCTGTAATACTGACAAGTAAAGGGGACAGAGTGGATGACAGCTCTATTCATACAAGGCACAAGATTTGTCCAATGCACAGAATAAAGTGAAAACAGATTTGATAAGAAAGAAAAATATTGATCTATCTGTTTGTACTCTGTCCTGGACAAAGACTATCCTTAAAGGTAAGAAAGCATCCCCTGAGTCACTCTGAAGATTTCTTCCTCATTTTGGACCTATCTGTCACTTGCTACTTTCCTAGGTGACCCCAGCTCCCAGGCAGGTTCACAGGAGGAAGAGTAGGGGTAAGGTTCACAGCTCCCAGGCAGGTTCACAGGAGGAAGAGGAAGGGTAAGTGACAGGTATTGCCTTCAGATGCTTAATTACATAAGATACACCTTGCAAAACAGTCATGCAGAAAGAGGGAAGGAGGACCAGCAGGTTAAGCCATATGGGATGTGAGGATGGAAGGAAGGAAGGAGGAGGAGGCAGGGAATGTCCTAAACCAGAGCAAAGGGGAGATTACAGACATTTCACATTTCTATTGTTCAGCACTCCAACTCCTCATAGAAGACAGTGAATCTGATAACACTAACACACATGTTTTCTTATTTTTGGAATGTATGCTGTAGGCACCTGAGTTACACAGAAATATTATAGGTAATCAGGAAGGGCTAGGTCATCAAAGGAGGCAGTGCAGGAGGCAAGATGACTTGCAAATATGAGAGAGGCAAGCACCTCCAGCTCTGGGCCAGAGCTCAAGACAAAAGATGAAATAAAAGCATCCACCTACCTGCCTAAGGATAAATGTGAGAGAATGATATTCTAAACAGGTCTCTATTAGCTGGAGAACACCAGAAAGAGTCACTAAGCCAACCCTCTCCAGGGAAAGCCCCTATTTTGTATTTGTGCCTGCTTGCTGAACGGGTTGCTTCCTAACTTGATCCTATCTTGCATTTATCTGGGCAATTATACTCATATTCATATTGGTTGACCATAGTTTTGCTCCACCTCATTCCCACCTTGTGATTTCCCATTTTTCCTGCCTTAGATTCACCTCATGCCATGGATTCGCTCTATAAAAATTCCTAGACAAGGCAAGTTCATTGGCAACTCACTCAGGACCCCTTCCATCTCTGACACACACACAACTTTCTTTCTCTCAATAAATATATTTTGCTTTTAAACTGTTGTTTCTAAAATTCGTTTTTCATAAAGTGCCCGCAATCAGGCACAGGAGCTGGGTGTCTTAGTTACTTTTTACTCATTGCTGGGACAAATACCTGACACTGAAGATGAAGGAAGGAAAGGTTTATTTAGCTCACAGTTACTGGAGGATTCAGTTCATATTTGGCTGGCCCAAGGCTGAGTGGAACAGGGCAGAGAGCATCCAGTTTATGGCGGTGGAACAGCAACCATCACAATAGAGGCAACCAACCAACCAGGGGAGCAGAGAGCAACAGAAGAGATCTATCTCTCTGTCTCTCTTTATGTTACATTCAGGCTCTCTGCCTCAACCTATCAGCCTTAGGCTACACCCATAATCACAGAAGTACTCAGACCTATAATCCCATCAGTACTAAAACACATAATCCCAGCAGATCATGAGTCAAATCTCAAACTCTAAAAGTCTGTGCTCCATGATTGCATGAGGCTTTGGGGGGACTAGACATAAACCATAACACCAGGGTTTCGATCCCCAGGCCTGCCATGCCAGCCCTGCCCCCAGGGTGTGCTGAGATGGCAATTGAGACTGGGTGTGGTGGTACACATCTGTAATCCCAGCTCTTGAGAGCTGTAAACAGGTGTATCGCTATGAATCTGATCCAGTAGTGAGACCCTAAACACCCTGTAGACCCTTCCCTGAAATACAATAAATAAATAAATAAATATCATTCATTCTTCAATTTTAGAGAACATGAACTAATACCAGATATCTAGCAGGTTGGCAGTTTCTTTTCTACAAATAAGTAGTATATAAAGTCTCATTGAAATATGTATTTAAAATGTTTTCCATAATCTATGAAATTATTTCTAATATATGTCACAATTTTTTTGATGGAAAGAAACAGGTATTAATACACCAGCAACAAGAAACATAAGCACAGTTACCAAAGAGAAGGTGCAAAATAAATTTAAGACTAGCTTATGTAAAATGTAAAACAAATGGAAATGAAAATTTCAATTCAAGGGCTGGTCTGATAGCTCAGCGGACTAAACTGTTTGTGTAGGCAGTGCACAGAGACCAGGGTTTGATCCCTGATGTGCCCTGCCAGCCCTGCCCTGAGCATGGTGGCGCACACCTGTAATCCCAGCACTTTGAGAGGCTGAAAACAGGAGAATCACTATGAGTCTGACCTCTGTAATGAGACTCTGTAGACCCCGTAGACCCTGTTCTAAAATACAAAAAAAAAAAAAAAATCGATTCATTCATTTAAAGAAGAAAGTCATTATAGTCACTACAGAAAATCAAGACTGTTTATCTGCATCAAGGTAAAGAGTGTTTCTGGACAAAAATAAATAAATAAATAAATGAATAAATAAATAAATAAATAAATAAATAAATAAATAAAACATGAATACAGTGAAATAAGCTACAAGTATAGAAACAAATGAAAAACATATACAGAAAACCGTCAAGAGAAGAACTAGGGAGAGCAGACAATAAAACACCAGCACAAATGCCATAATCACAACTCCAGGGGAAGAAAACCTTTTATGACATAAAACAAACTCTAAATTTTTATACATGAAGGAACTTATTGTCGAGTCCTAGTGTTACAGGCAACTGAATTGGATAAAATGACACAGGCAAGACTCTCCAAGGAGCCAGTATAGAAGACAAGATGCCACGCAAATGTGGGAGAGACAGGCACCTCCAGCTGAGAGCCAACCTTCAAGACAAAAGTTGAAATAAATACATCCACCTACTTTGCTAGGATAAACATCAGGATTGACATTCTAAATAGGTACCTATCACCTTGAGAAAGCCAGGAAGAGACACTAAACCAACCCCCTACAGGTGAAGCCCTTGTTCTGTATTCATGCCACTTTCTCTGTGATTTGCTTCCTCAATTGATTCAGATATAAACAATTTTACCTGAGTAATTAGACTTATATTCTTACTGGTTGACCATCATTTTGTCCCATCTCATGGTCACCTTGAGAGCGCCCATGTTTCCCAACTTGCACCCACGTTATGGCATGGATTTAGTCTATAAGTTTCCCTAGAGAAGCAGATTCCTTGTCATCTTACTTAGGACCCCTTCTGTCCCCTTCTGGGATAGAAACTTTCTTTCCCCCAATAAATACATTTTGCTCTTAAGCTCCATTGTTCCTAAAGTTTGTTGTTCTATTTTATGAATTCACACCAGATACCTAGCAGGCTGGGAGTTTCTTTCCCCTATATCACTAGATAAAATAAAGAAGACTATTGACAGAAACCGTGGGTGTTTATTTTCTAGCATAATGAATTAAAAAAATAACTTGGAATATTTAGGCAAGGCAGTCAATAAATAAAATGATTCAGGCTTATGTTACACATCTCTATAATACTTCATGCATCACATAAATAAAGTATTGTCTATGTTTTGAATTTCAAAAGCTTGTGGTTTTTATACTCTGTACTCAGCAAAATTGAGTTATTATAATGTCAAATGATCATTGAGAAATTCTCAGCTATGTATGCCTCAGAAAATATAGCAAGCATCTCTTCTTTTTTTTTTTTTTTTT
>PVJA010051442.1:0-12839 GCA_004027025.1 Myocastor coypus | reverse complement strand
TTTTTTTTTTTTTTAAGAATTTTTTATTTTATTTATTTATTTTTTTCTTGTTTCAGAACCTTTGTTTGTTTATTCACTCATTTTTATGGCCGGCTTAGCCTGCCCTGAGGGCAGGGCTGGCGCAGCATGTGGTGCCGGGGATCGAACCGCAGTACCTGAAGTCGCCCAAGCTTTCCCAAGCAGGCGCTTTAGACCACTGAGCCATCCTGCCAGGCCCCCAATTTTTCGGTCTTAGAACCTTTCTTCTTCCTCTTCCTCTTCTTTTTTTTCTTCCTCCTCGTCCTCCTCCTTCTCCTTTTTTCATCTCACATTACCCTGATTCCATGTATATCAACTAGTTTTTAACTATGCCCCCTGGATATTATGAATGCTTTGCTATGGATACTCGGCTTCTGTCAGACCCCTGCAAAGCCCATGGTTACCCTTGTTAACAGAGACTGCCCAGGCCGGTGGGGTGACAGCCGCATCCCACCCACTCCAGCCCTGCTCAGCCTCCCGACCGGTCCCAGTCCTAGGGCTGCACTGATCACAGCACTGTTGCCTCCACCCCTGAGTCGCTCCTCCCCTTCCTGGCTTCCAGCAGCTGTGGTCACTTTAGCTCCATCCTCCACTTCGTGGCAGTTGGACAGTGGTTTCTGCGCTTTGCTTCCTCTGGATAAAGTTGCAGGAAAAAAAAAAAACCCAACTTACTCAGCATTGGGCTCTCATGAATTTCAATTCCTTCCCAAAACCTACCTGCATTTTCTTCACTCAAAAAAAATTGAGGCCAGCCGGGTGTGGTGGCGCACGCCTGTAATCTTAGCACTCAGGAGCCTGAGGCAAGAGGAAGTACATAGGGCCAGCCTGAAGTACATAGTGAGTTCAAAGTCAGCCTGAGCTATGTAGTGAGACTGTCTCAACCACATACAATGCACTTGAACTTAGCTGAAGACGGAGAAGCAATCAAACAAATACGATAAAAAGGGTTTGGAGGGCCACTCACTCAGGACGCTTCCTGTATCTTAGGAGCTTATCCTCAATAAACGTATCCTCCATTGTTCCTTACAATTCATGCTTTGATGGTAGGGAGCATGCACTGGAGTATCTGACATCTAGCAATTCCCAGGTCTTCAGGCTAAAAAGAATAAAACTCAAGAAGCTGAGCCCTGTCATCAGCAGCCCAAATCCGCCCTGGCACTTGGCACAGCCTTGTTTTGAATGGGATGCGGCCAGAGGCTGAATTTTGCTAGGGAATATTGTTTCTTGGGGTCTCAGCCACCATTCTACTCTGCTGGGACCGTCACAGTTGGCCTGCACCTCCACCATGCCCTATACATAGTCCTCCTAAAAGCAGAGGAGGACCTGGATGAAGGTACTTTCCAGACACTTCTCCAAGGCCCAAGTCCAGTAAGCAAAGCCAGGTGAACACCACTGAGTGGCCCTGGTGCAGCTGATGGGAGCACAAGGGAGTTGCTTGGCCTAACTTCCGGACCTGTACAATTGCAAGAAACAAGAAAACGTGTTGGGGGGCTGGTGAGATAGCTCAGTGATCTAAAGCGCCTGCTTAGGCAACCGCAGGGACTGCAGTTCAATCCCCAGCACCACATGCTGCGCCAGCCCCACCCCCTGGGCAGGCTGAGCCGGCCATAACATAAATAAGTTTAAAACAAAACAAAACAAAACGTATTAGGCCTGGTGGCACACGCCTGTAATCCCAGCACTTGGGAGGTTGAGGCCGGAGGACTGTCATGCGTTCAACACCAGCTACAGAGGTAGACTATTTCAAAAAAACAAACATACAAATCCATGCAGAAATGCAGTGTTTCTCTTGGCCTTCTGTTTCCACTGGTGCGCATGTAACATGACTGTGGCCTGTGAATCCATGTTTTAGAAACTACTCACATAGATTTGCTGTGGACAGGGCTGCTTATTGCCAGGGAGTCAGCAGCCAGGTGGCCGAAGTGCACTAACTACTGTAGGGTGGCTTTCTTCTTGGCCTGCACCTCCACGAGGCTCTCCCTGTATTCAAGGGTCAGCTCTGTGGTGCCCCCCCCTCCAGTGCAGCCATACCCAACTCCACATGCACAGCCTTGCCCTGGGCCCCACTGAAGTCACTAGTGTAGCGTACTGGCTCGTCATAGCTTACACTGGGGCGATGTTCACTCTGAGCCCACACAAGCACCATCTTCCCCTGCCATTTATTTTTATTTTTTGTCTGAGACAAGGTGTCACTATGCATTTCAGGCCAGCCTTGAGCTCACTTTTGTAGCCCAGGCTGGTCTCGAACTTGCACCAATCCTCCTGCCTCAGCCTCCCAAGTGCTGGGATTACAGGCATGTGCTACCACAAAAACTCAAGTAGTTCTTTTTTTTGTCTAGAATTTATATTTCATATTTTCTGCAGGAGAGTCTTTCTATTAAATGGCTATCAGAAACAGATCTCTTTTCTTCCTCTTTAATTTTTTTGGTGCTGGAGATTCGACCCAGGGCCTTCTATTCCTATAAACCAGGCAATTGTTTCCCACTGAACCCAGATTTTAAAATTTTGGTTGAAGCTGGGCGTGGTGGCTCATGCCTGTAATCCCAGCACTTGGGAGGCTGAGGCAGGAGGATCGGTGTGAGTTCAAGACCAGCCTGGGCTACAAAAGTGAGCTCAAGGCCAGCCTGAACTGCATAGTGAGACCCTGTCTCAAAAAGGCAAAAAAGGGCCTGGCAGGATGGCTCAGTGGTCTAAAGCACCTGCTTGGGAAAGCTTGGGCGGCTTCAGGGACCACAGTTTGATCCCCGGCACCACATGCTGTGCCAGCCCTGCCCCCAGGGTGGGCTGAGCCGGCCATAAAAATGAGTGAATAAACAAATAAAGGTTCTGAAGCAAGAAAAATAAATAAATAAATAAATAAATAATTTTTAAAAAATTTGGTTGAGAGAGGGCCTGTGTATAGTTCAGGTTGGCCTAGAACTCACTATGTGGTACAGGCTGGCCTCAAACTCATGTTTTTTTTTTTTTTATTTTTTAAAAAATAATTTTTATTTTATTTATTTATGTTTTTCTTGTTTCATAACCTTTATTTACTTATTCACTCATTTTTATGGCCGGCTCAGCCTGCGCCCTGATGGCAGGGCTGGCGCAGCATGTGGTGCCAGGGATTGAACCGTGGTCCCTGAAGCCGCCCAAGCTTTCCCAAGCAGGCGCTTTAGACCACTGAGCCATCCTGCTGGGCCCCTCAAACTCATGTTGATCCACTTCTCAGCCTTCCAAACGCTGGGGTTACAGGTGTGCACCATCACACCTGGCTCTTTTCTTTTAAAAATGTATTTGGTTCAGGGTCTCACTATGTAGCTGACTTGCAGTGATCCTCCTGTTTTTAGCCTCCCTAGCCCTGGAATTACAGGTGTGCCCTTAGTGGCTGGTTTAGCATACGGTGCTGGGGATCAAGCCCTGGTCCTTGTGCTTGAGTCTGCTGAGCTCTCTTGCTGGTCTTTCACTTTTTTTTTTTTAAACCAGGTATCAGGGGCCCAGCAGGATGGCTCAGTGGTCTAAAGCACCTGCAGGCGGCTGCAGGGACCACGGTTCAATCCCAGGCACCACATGCTGCACCAGCCCTGCTCTCAGGGCAGGCTGAGCCCGCCATAAAAATAAATAAACAAACAAAAGTTCTGAAACAAGAAGAAAAAATAAAAATTTAAACAAGGTATCAAACTCAGAACCCATATGGTACTGGGCAGATGCAGTGCTGCTCAGCTATCCCCAGTCCCTGGGATCATGCTTCCAAGTGGACTCAGAAAATAGGAGGATGAGAGGCCTGGAGGACCAGGCAGTGAAGCCCTCAGCCACACCACCAGTCCTTCATGTGCGTTGTACACTACAAGTGCACACCTGCATTCTCAGCACTTGGTCGGCTGAGGCAAGAGGAGTGCAAGTTTGAGGCCAGCCCAAGCTACATAGTGAGACCAACAAAGGGCAGGGATATAGCTCAGTGACACAGCACCTGCCTGGCAAGTTGCAAGGTTGTAAGTTTGACTCCTGGTACCAAACAAAAACTAAAACAACCTCCAAAAAGCCAGGCATGGGGCTGGGGAGATAGTTCCATGGCAAAAGTGCCTGCCTGGCAAGTGCAAGGTCATGAGTTCGAACCCTGGTCCTGAAAAAACAAAAACAAAAACAAGCCAGGCATGGTGGGACAGGACTGTAATTTCAGTACGCAAGAGGCTGAGGTTAGGAGGATCACTGAGCATTTGAGACCAGCCAGGGGCTACAAAGTGAGTTGAAGTCCAGCATGAATGAGACTTTGTCTCAAAAAGATGAAATATGGGTTGGGAGATAGCTTTGTAGAATAAGCATTTGCCTGGCAAGCACAGGGTCCTGGGGTCCTGAGTTCAATCCCTGGTAGTGCAAAAACAAAAACAAAACCCAGAAACAAAACCCATAAATCACTACCACTTCTTCCTCTGCTAGACTTGTTTTTTTTTTTTTTTTTGCAGTACCGGAGATTGAACTCAGGACCCCAACTTGCCAGGCAAGCACTTATTCTACTGAGCTATCTCTCTGGCCCCATTTCTTGCAAACAGCAACCTCTAGCCAGTTACCTCAAACTCTGAACTTGTAGTCCTACTCTGCCTCCAAGTTCCCATCCTGCAATCATCCTGAATGTGTTTCCCTCCCTTAGAAAATGCTACTGTATTTATAAAACTTAACAGTTTGGCACCAGATACAAGAATCAACAATAGAAACACCACCATGTAAATGAAACCTAGAGGGTACAGTGATGCATGCCTTTACTTCCGGCCACCCAGAAGGATGAGGCAGGAGAAGCCTGTTTGAGGCCAGTGTGGGCAACTTGCAAACTTCTCAGATTTTTTTTTTTTTTTTTTTGTCTTTTTGAGACAGGGTCTGGCTATGCAGTTGAGGCTGGTCCTGAGCTCACTTTTGTAGCCCAGACTGGTCTCGAACTCGCACCGATCCTCCTGCCTCAGCCTCCCGAGTGCTGGGATTACAGGCATGCGCCACCACGCCCGGCTCAGATTTTAAAATTAAACAAAAAACAAGGGGCTGGGGAGATAGCTCTGAGGCACAAGTGCCTGCCTGGCAAGTGCAAGGTCGTGAGTTCGAACCCTGGTCCCGCAAAAAAAAAAAGAAAAACAAGAGCTGGGATGTAGCTTATTGATAAAACACTCCAGAGTTTGATTGCTGGCACTGAAAACAGAACAAAAACTGTCACTGAATGGCCTCACCCTTGTTGCTTTTTTTTTTCTTTTTGAGACAAGGTCTCACTATGCAGTTCAGGCTGGCCTTGAGCTCACTTTTGGAGCCCAGGCTGGTCTTGAACTCACACTGATCCTCCTGCCTCAGCCTCCCAAGCGCTGGGACTACAAGCGTGCACCACTATGCCTGGCACTCTCATTGGGTTTTTGGTGACTATTTTTACTACTGCACCCCAACCCTCAGCCCAGTCTTCTGGAAAACACCATCACCTAAGATATGTTTATTTACCCGCTAATCCTGCAATTGAGTCTTGGAGAAGTCTTTCTTAGTGTGCACAAAGGACATAGCTCAGCATCACTCAATGGCAGCCTTTGTTTGGGGGTGAGGCTGTCTCCTTAGCCAACCCCTACTGGGCTTGAACAAACTGGAAGTCATTTCCAAGGTGCTGAACACTAAGTGCAGCATAATGGATGTTAGCTATTAGTTCTTTTTTAAAAATTTTTTTTTTCTTGTTTCAGAATCTTTGTCTATTCACTCATCTTCGTGGCCGGCTCAGCCCACCCTGAGGGCAGGGATGGCGCAGCATGTGGTGCCGGGGATTGAACCGTGGTCCCTGAAGCCGCCCAAGCTTTCCCAAGCAAGTGCTTTAGACCACTGAGCCATCCCACCGGGCCCCAGTTTTTTAATTTAATTTTTTATTTATTCATTTTTTTTTTCTTGTTTTAGAACCTTTGCTTGTTTGTTTTATTTACTTTTATGGCCGGCTCAGCCTGCCCTGAGGGCAGGGCTGACGCAGGGTATCTAACCGTGGTTCCTTCGGTCGCCTGCAGGCACTTTAGACCACTGAGCCATCCTGCTGGGCCCCCGCTATTAGTTCTTAAACTCTGGCCTCGCCAACTGAAACCTGAGCCTTGCTTCCCCACCTGCGAAGAGGATTCCAAGAAGCATGAATTTCCATTTAGCAAGACAATGCAAGAACTAGAAAAGGGTCTAGTCTGAGGCCACGGAAGGTAGAGCTGTGACAGGGCAGGACCAAGTACTTACCTCGTGGCACCATGCCCTCCTCCCCACCTGGTCCCAGTTGATCTCAAGCTCCACTATGTCCTGCCTCTGCCTCCCAAGAGCAAGGGAGTACAGCTTGCTCAGGTTACACGCCCAGCTCTCTAGCACACTGTAAGAATTCAGTGACATTAACCTGTAAATACCTAAGTATTTTGCTACTACAGAAAGCCAGGGATGACAGTAGTACAGAATGGAGAATTATGGAAACCTCAAAGAGCCTTCTTCTTTAACTTGGGGGTCCCAGCCCATTGGCAGGTGAGTCCCCCCCTTTCCAGAGTGGTCCATACACTGCTTGGGGTGGGGGCACAAACCTCAGGGTATTCACTGTGCACCTTCTGGCAAGTGAGGAAACTCACTCTTAGGGTAACAAGAATATGTAAGAGGGAGAGGACAGTGGATCAAAACCTCCTGCCTGGGCGGTCTGCTTCCAGCGAGGCCTTCCCCACCTCCCAATCCCTTCTCTTTACTCCTCTCTCTCGGCAACTTGGTCTTTGTTGTAGAGAGTGCAGTTTGCAGAGTACCGGAGAAGGCTGTAATCTTGCTGCCATCTGTCCAGGCCCACCAGCTCCCCCTTGTGACCAAGGCTGCACAATGCAAACTCAAGTAAAATTTCAAAGACAATTTAAAATGCAAGCCCGGGGGCCGGGGACATAGCTCCACGGCACAAGTGCCTGCCCAGCAAGTGCAAGGTCGTGAGTTCAAACCCCGGTCCCGCTAAAAAAAAAAAAAAAGCAAATAAATAAATAAAATGCAAGCCTCAATGAAGCTACTGACCCTGGTGTCACAGGTACCCTAAAGGGGGAACCTTCAGCCTGGTGACCACATTGTGCCACGTTGGAATGAGTGAGGCTGCAATTCCTCCCAGGCAGAACAGTCTGCCCCAGACTAGGGCATGCTGTGGTGACAAGGGACAGTCTTACTCAGACTGTATACTTCATTACTTCATGGAGAGGCCGGAGGGATGTGCATGGCCTAGGCAGGGGCAGCGCGAACTGCTGCCAGCAGAGAAGGCTCGCCTCTTGCCAGAGCCAGGCGCTGTGCCTGCGAGCACCACTTCAGAGCGGCATCACACCCACTTGTACTCCTGGTCCCACGGCGGCATCAGCATTGTGCTTGACTTAGTTATGATTATGATTGCTGCCACCGAAGCCACCTTAGATCGCCCAACATTGCACAGCTGATGGGGCACACTCCAGACTTTGGGCACTCAACCCTTGTTGCAAGGCACGTATGACAAGTGACATTTCTGCAGGTTTAAGGAGACAACTGCCAGGGTCATATCCTGCCAGGAGTTCTGAATGTGGAAGAAAAACACACACAGCCTAAAGCAAGTAACTTTATTATCATTCCTTATTAAAGAACCATGTAGAAAGTATGCAAAACACCAACAGCTGCGATTCAGGGGTGAAAGAAAGACTGGGCTTCAGGGCCGCACTCGGTGGGGGCGGGATCTGCTTTTCTAAAACGAGCTCTCCCACTGTTACTCCATGCAGCACCTCCTCCCTCCCAAAATCCAGGCTGGAACTCAACTAATCCCAAACTCAAACTCAAGGGCGGCGCCTGGGGCCACCTGTTGTTTTCCAGGATGTCCAGCTCTGGAGGAAGGACATTCCACACATCAGGCTGCCCCTCGAAAGACACCTGTCTGCCCTCGAAGGATACCAAGGGTCTCATGGGAATGAGACTCAGGCCTTAGTCCCCACCTGAAGTCACACTCATCTCTAAGACATCAGGTGGAGAAGAAGCCCAAGAAGGCGACAAGGGGCTCCTGGGCAAGGGCTGTGCAGGTCCCTCAGGGCTGCTGACGCTGAGCCACGTCCTGGCTCACTTCGGGCCCAGGCACTCCACAATCCCATTCCCCTTCATGCCATCAAAGAAGAAGAAGTTGTTGTGAGGAGGATCCCTCTGTGACAGCGCCTGGGAAGGAAAGCAAAAAGGGAGCTCAGCTCCAAGGCTACACTGAGGAACAGACAAAACACATGGCATCTTTTCTTTTTTTTTGTCTTTTTGAGACAGGGTCTCGCTATGCAGTTGAGGCTGGTCCTGAGCTCACTTTTGTAGCCCAGGCTGGTCTTGAACTCACACCAATCCTCCTGCCTCAGCCTCCCGAGTGCTAGGATTACAGGCGTGCGCCACCACACCCGGCTCACATGGCATCTTTTAAAGGTTTAAGAGAAAAAGTGAAAATAAAAAGCAAGCATTAAAGCCAGGTGTGGTGGCACATGTCTGTAATCCCAGCACTTGGTAGGCTGACACTGGAGGATCTGTCTGAGTTCAAGACCAGCCTGGACTACAGAACTGAGCTCAAGGCCAGCCTGAACTGTACAGCGAGACCCTGTCTCAAAAAGACCAAACAACCAAAACGAAACAAACAAACAAACAAACAAAAACAAAAAAACCCAAACAAACGAAATGTACTGCCTGAGGATTAAACATGACAGACATCTCATATAAATACTCCAAGCAATAAGTAGCAGAGAGTTGCACTGCTGGGCAAGCAGCAAAGCTAATTCCCGAGGGTGGTGCACCTGGAATACAATGACAATTCACTGCTGTCATCTCTAACACTGCAGCCTATACCATCTAAGGTGACATTTAACTGAGGGACATAGTGAGACAGCATTGTTCCTTCATGAGGATGCAAAATAATCTTCACAAGAAAAAACAGGGCTGGAACCCAGAGAGCTGAGTGATGCCATTCAGCCACATCATCTCGTGGGGCTGAGGAGTTAGGCATTACGATGTGCATTCTGTTGAGAAACTTTCAGGAAGACCTGTTTTGCTATTTTTTGTAGCATGAAACTGAAACCAGGGCCTCTCAATCTTGAGATAATCTTGCTAGATTATCCTGCTGGCCAGAATTGGCCACCCTCCTCCTGCCTCAGCCTCCAGAGCTCCGGGAAAGTTGGAGACCACTACATTCTCCCTCTTGAGCTTTTTGTGTGGTATGGAGACTGGAGGCTGGCACGAGTGGCCTGGCCTGTTTTGTGGTGGCCTGCGAGTCTTGTGAGCATGCATTTTTCTAAGGAATGGGTTCATAGATAATACCAAAGCTGTAAAGAAACAACTGAAGCTTCACACGAGCCACTGTGGGGAGGACATCCCCAGTGGGCTCCCAGCATGGTTGCTCATCTTTTTCAAGAGGGTAAGCGCCATCTCATCCTCACTCTGCTTCCTCATCTGTTAAGTGGAGGGTGCCGTCTACCTGAGGTACAGGTCTGATTATTCAGCAAAGCCAACTGTCCTGGGCATCTGCTCTGTGCCAGATGCTCTGCGAGACATTATGGATGCTGACAAGGTCCCTGTGCTCAGGAGCTTAGATCACCAAGAGGCTCTCAGCTGGGCATGGCTGTCTTCCCCTCCCTTGGAAGGATGAGGCAGGAGGGTCCCTAAAGCCAGCCTGGCCTGCTCAGTGAGATCTTGTCTCCAAACACACACACAAAGAAACAAACAAAAGAGAGGCCTGACCACACAAAAACAAATAGCACCTGCTTACCTGCCTGCTAGAAATTCTGATGAAGAAGAAAATAAAGTATAAGCAGGATTGTGATGTGCCTGGCACATACTGAACTCTCTCTATTGCTTGGAGCAAGCTACCACTAATGGGGATCTGGGGTGCATGTCCAAAATATCTGAGGGGTGCCACACACTAAGGCAGGTGGAATGGCCTAGCAAACCACAACTAGAAGTTCGAACTGCCAAGTTACAGCTGATCCACCTTATACATTCACTGACTAATGGTCATTATCACATTACTAGATGGCTCTGACAATAGATGCAGATGAGCCTGAGACTTCTGGTTCCCGTTGTAGCCGCTCAAACCAGTGACACCCTGCAGCCTCGGCTAGGTCCCTCAGATAAGGGCCCTGTGGCCAGTGCTCTCATCTCACCCCCATCCCAGGTAGGAAGATAGCCAGGGGCCACAGGGACGAGGGAAGTCAACAACGGCTTACGGTTCAGGAGGGGACATGACTGTGGTAGTTGAGAGAATGAAAGGAAGGAAACAGGAGATGACCCCAAGGGAACAACAGACTGCCCATCTATCCTTCAGCTCTGATACTTCCTTTTTATGGATGGTCAGATGAGGCCCTCAGTGCAGGGCCCTCTTGCCAGCTGACTGAAGGTTGGGTCAGTGACAAGGGGAGTGGCAGGATGAGAGCAGGGCATGGGGTGAACATGGGCAAAGCGTAAAGTGTTCCCCTGCAAGACAAGGTCAGGAGATTCCAAACACACCCAGCAACCAAGAATGCAGAGTGCGCTGCTTTCTGGGATAAACAGAAACAAGATGCTGGGCAACAGCTGTCCCCAGTGGGCAGGAAGGAGGGAGCAGCATAAGGACTGGGATGCAGAGAAGCCACTGCAGACAGCGGGGTCGAGGCCACCTGCCCCCCTGGGGAAGCAGGAGCAGGATGTGTGGGGGCGAGCTGGGGCCTGGCTGAGCAGGGCCACACAAGCAACACCTGAGGTGTGACTGCCAGGCTGGGAGGAACACAGGCCAGGAACCTGACCTGCAGGGCTCCGCTGACGGCTGGTGGGCCGCTTTTTCTGTAGTATTAAGGACTGAAAGCAGGCCTTGTGCATACAAGGCCCGGGGCTCTAGCGCTGGGCTGTACTCCACACTTGCTGCTTGTCTGGTTGGAATTGTTTTTTTTCTTTTTTTTTTTGGACACAGCATCCAGCACTTATGTTGCCCACATTGGCCTGGAAGTAATGATCTGCCCTCCTGCCTCAGGCTCCTGAGTAGCTGCTGCCATTACTGCTATGTGCTGCCACTTTTTGTTTTCTATCTCATTTATTTCATTATTATTATTATTATTATTATTTTTATTATTATTATTTTTTTTTTTTTGGTGGGACTGGGGTTCAAACTCACGACCTTGCACTTGCCAGGCAGGCACTTGTGCCATGGAGCTATCTCCCCAGCCCCTATTTCATTATTTATAAGACAAATATATATTTGTCTTTTTGAGATAGGGTCTCGCTATGCAGCTCAGGCTGGCCTTGAGCTCACTTTTGTAGACCAGGCTGGTCTTGAACTCACATGGATCTTCCTGCCTCAGGCTCCCAAGAGCTGGGATTATAGGCATGTGCTACCATGCTCAAGCCTTATTTTATTTTTCTCTACTTTTTTTTTTTTATGGAACCAGGGATCGAACTCAGGACCCTGCACTTGCTAGGCAGGCACTTGTGCCCCTGAGCTATCTCCCCTGCCCTCCTTATTTTATTTTTTAATGAGAGAAAGAAACAGCTCACTATTTGTGGATGTTTTGGTCGACACTGGGCTGGCACCAAGATAGGGTGGCACATGGCTGAGGAAAACAGCAAAAGTAACAAGAGCAAAAAGGGAGGAGCAACTCTTCTACCTTATTTATTCAGAATTTCTTCTTCTTTTTTTTTTTTTTTTTTTTGTCTTTTTGAGACAGGGTCTCACTATGCAGTTGAGGCTGGTCCTGAGCTCACTTTTGTAGTCCAGGCTGGTCTCGAACTCGCACCAATCCTCCTGCCTCAACCTCCCGAGTGCTGGGATTACAGGCGTGAGCCACCACGTCCGGCTGAGAATTTCTTCTTAAAGGCAGAGTTTTACTATGTCATTCAGGCTGGTCTTTAACTCATCTGACTCTCCTGCCTCAGCCTCCTGAGTAGTGGGACCACAGGCGTGCACCACCACTTCATATTTTAGGCAAGAGCTTCACTTCTACATACCTCAGGTTTCCTCCATAAATCAGGCAACACAACAGTTCCTACCTCACAGGGCTGGGACACAATGAGCTTAAACTAACCTTGAGTGGCATGTGGTAGGCTTGCAGTAATGTTCTGTTACTGGTGATGGTGTCATCATTGGGCTACAAAAACTTGTTCCCCAACATGGTTTTTCTTTTTTTTTTTTTTAATTTTTATTTATTTTTTTCTTGTTTCAGAACCTTTGTTTATTCACTCACTTTTATGGCTGGCTCAGCCTGCCCTGAGGGCAGGGCTGGTGCAGCATGTGATGCCGGGGATCAAACCGCAGTCCCTGAAGCTGCCCAAGCTTTCCCAAGCAGGCGCTTTAGACCACTGAGCCATCCCGCCAGGCCCCCCCAACATGGTCTTTTATACCCAATCTCTGGCTGTCCTAAGCTGTCCACATACAGCCTCTGCCACCTCCTTATGATGCTGTTCTGGGCAGCCACCATGACGTTCTCAGAGAGGCAGTCTGCCTTCACAGATATGGGCTGAGCAGAGCTGTGAAGGCAGACGTGGTGTGGCCACCACATGCTCCACTTCCCACTGCCCTTGCTCAGCACCGACAACACAAAAGTAGGCTAACTTCAGCAAAGGAATAATTTCCAAGAAACAAAGAGAAAAAAGGAGGGGCTGGCTAAACAGCTCAGCAGGTTAAAGCGCCCAGGCAGAGGGGCCAGGAGTTCGATCTCCATCTCTGGGCCTGCCATGCTGGTGGTGTCCTGGAGCACACTGAGAATAACTGAGACTGGGAGTGGTGGCACGTGCCTGTACTCCCAGCTCTTGGGAGGCTGTAAACAGGTGCATCACTACGAGTCCAATCTAGCAGTGAGACCCTGAACACCCTTCCCTAAAAAATATTGGGGGGGGGGGGC
>PVJA010051441.1:0-12842 GCA_004027025.1 Myocastor coypus | reverse complement strand
ATGGAGTCATTGGGCGGGGACTTCTAGAGTTTGAGACTTGATCCATGATCCCTGGGATTACGGGTTTTAGTACTGATGGGATTATGGGTGGAAGTACTTCTGGGATTATGGGTGTAGCCTAGGGCGGGAGCTAAGGCGGAGAGCCTGAATGTAATATAAAGAGAGACAGAGAGACAGACTGGAGCTCTAGCTGTTGCTGTTGCTCTCTGCTGCCCTGATTGACTGGGTACCTCTGCCCCCATTTTGTTGCTGTTCCGCCGCCATGAACTGGATGCTCTCTGCTCTGTTCCACTCAGCCTTGGGCCAGCCGAATATGGACTGAAACCTCCACAAACTGTGAGCTAAATAAACCTTTCCTTCCTTCATTTTGAGTGCTGGGTATTTGTTCCAGCAACGAGCAAAAAGTAACTAATACAGTAGGCCACATACCAACCAAAAAAATTCAGAAAAATTCCTTGTGTTGATTATCATCCCTTCAGGCATAAAATGTTGTCTCTGGCATTTCTTAGAGAGCACCAGTGAAGACTGACTGATCACTTCTTCTGCTGCTTGGGAGCTGTATGTATGGTAAGGACAGCCCCAGGCTCTAGAGCTACCTAATAATTGGCAGTAAGGAAGAGAAGGTGGGAGAGACCCACCCACACACACACACACTCTAGGAACCAAACGGAAGCAGTAAATGCTCACTCTTACCCTGTAATACAATGATCCCTTTGTAGACCTGGAAAATATAATGAGTTTTTTTTATAGACTGGTGTGAACAAAGGAAGTTAGTAGACAGAACCAGCCGTGAGCAGCCACAGACTTCCAAACTGTCTAAGAAGCAGACGATCAGCTTGAGATGTCTCGTCGGTGGAATTACACACCTGACGTTCTCTTCAGCCTCCTTCCGCTCCCTGCTTGGCCTCTGTCTGCTGAAGCTCCTCAGGCCCCACTCTTTCTCTGCTACCGCTCACCTCCTGCACATCAGTAAAGGCTCTTATTCTACCAAGGTTCATCTGGACATCCCAAGAAAAGTCCCAATGATTTGGACTAGCATCGTCCTTCCTAATGAGGTAACAGTGGGCAGGGGAATGGACGTGCAATTATGCCTAAGTTAAAAGGAAAGAAAGCCATACAAATCTGGGCACATTTCTCAGCACTATCCCAGGGACCAGCACTCTGCACATTGCCAAGTTCCCTTGCCTCTGCTGGATGAATTCCCTTTCCATCCATATGTGAGCGAGAATTGGACACAGAGCACACATTGTACTTCTGAGCAGTGCCTACTCTACCCTAAGTGATGGGTGATTACACCGAAAAACATAATGTGACGATTTTCATTACTGAGGAAGTAAATAGTTACACAAATTAGTCTTTGTTTTGCATAGCACATTTGATTGCAGATGGTTTTAACAGCACAATGGCCACGTAGTCCTAAAATTTAGGCATATGTGGTGTAGATGGAGAAGACATCAGATCCATTTCACTGCCAGGTTTGTTTTCATGAATCAACCGGGCACTAACTTGTTATGTTTTATTACAACAACAAATGCATTTCTTTCACCAGCAATGTATTAAAGTTCAAGTCACCCATTTATAGCAAAAAGGTAGGTGAAGGTTTTCCTTCACATCGTTCCTTCTGTAAAGGGCTTCCGTATTTGCATCTTCACACTGATAACATCGTATTATTCACCTAATAAAACTGAAGTCTTGGAATTTTATCACCTCAACCGCACAGAAGCAGAAGGTGTCCCTTCTAAGAGCAAAATTATACTGACAGTGGAAGAAGTCATGAAGGATAATTAGAAATAACCAGGTTTAATTAAGGGGCCTGGGACACTGTCTTAAGAACACATGACTGAGTCAACAAGTCAGAAGCCATAGACTCTTCATGGTTAATAAAATGGCTGGTGGCAGGATCTACCCAAGCCTCAATGGAATCCATTATAATAAACTAGCTTAAGCCAGCATAGCCATAATTACATGCATCATATGCTGTCAAATAATTCTTTTTTGGGGGAAGAGAGTTCTCTGCTGAGAACATGGAAAAGAGCCTGGGAGGATGAATTGAATATCTTTCTCTCGAAGTCAGCCAATGATCAGAGAAGAACTCATAGTTTAAGACAAATTCCCTCATTAACATATGGAAGGTCATTCAAATTTCCTATAAACTGGATGAACTTGGGTTAGGAATATCTGTGTTGATGATTACATCATAGCACTAACACTAATACTAGCATTGAATGAGGAACATTCTGCTTGCGTCACATGTGAGTGCTGAAGCATTCCCTGGCGTTCACTGTTTTAATCATTCCGATAAGTTTCAAAGGTACCCACAGATGCTGTTCATTTTATAGTTCAGACCAAGTGAGGTCACATGATCATGGCTGGGGTATGCTTGTGGCGTCCTATTTAAGGCTGCAGAGTTCAGTGCCAGAATGTTTAACCACACAACCCCTGAAGGCCCCTCTGGATAGAGCCCACATAACTGTCTATATGCCTGGATAAGGCACAAAGCCACACCAGCACTGGCCTAATTTACTAGATGAAACTGGCTCATCTTCTAATGTGAATTTAATGTCAAGTTTATCACAAAAACTTCAAATAGAAGGAAACTTAGACAAGACATATTCCCTGATTTTATTCACTTTAAAACTATAAGGCAATAGATATGAAAAATTTGTTGTCTGTAAATATAACACGTAAGAATTATTATCTGAACAGAAATGCCAATTTAATTTCCATTGTACAGCTGTCTGAAGTCCTCTTACAGTTTCACATACAATCGACAAGCAATGTTAGTAGTTATAAGATTATCATGTTTAAACAAACAGCCAAACAGTGGTAGTCTTTAATTCAACTAAATAAACAGAAAAATTAAGAGTAGTGGCCAGGTACAGGGGTACACTCTTACCATATCAGAATGCAAGAGGCTGAGGCAGAAAGATTGCCATGAGTTCAACAGCCAGTTGTTGGCTACGTGGTGTGTTCAGCACCACCCTCAAGTGCACCTGTCTCAAAATACCAAACAAACAAACAAAAACAGAAGAGTCCTTGAATTTCATAGAAGCTGAATGTCAGGTTTTCTATTGCTCTAGTTTTGGTCTAAGTGGCAGAAATTTGGTTGCTAACAGTGTTTTTGATTTTTGGTACCAAGTAGAAATGTGACTACTGGACAAATTTGATACAACACCCTGCGACACATAAACCACACCCCACTAAATACTCAGCTTTATTATCCTTTTGCCTATTCAAGTGTTGTTGTCCTCAAACTGTCATCAACAACGAACTGCAAAAGCTGTCTCTCCGGGGCATTAGGATGTAAACAGAAAATGCCTGAGTCCTAAACATTGCACTTGCAGATTTAGACACAGACTCTGGCACTTTTCCCAAACAGGAAGCTAGATTTCGAGGCCTGTTTTTGTAGCAAGCAGTGAAGGGTACAGAAAATCAAAGAAACATAGTAGGTAATTACCATATTAATGGGCTTAATATTTTTCTGTCATACCCTAAATGTCTAGCGCACATTTGAAAAATCTAGGTTATAGAATGTGCATTCCTGGTGCCCTGAGGCACTTTCCTGTCAACTTCAGCAGCAAACACACGAGTGATGGGAGACACAGCTAACTCTTCCACATGGAGTTACAAAGTTGATATCAATCAGAATGCTCAGTGATTTATTTTAGAAAAACTAGATGAATTAGGTCAAGCAATATTAGGTAGCAGTTTAACCAAGATATTTATTTCTAGTGGAGACTTGCAATTATTAAGACTTTAAAAACATTAATGCTTTACCAAATAAAAATTTTTGGAAAAGATAACACAGTTTTCAGTAATATACTTCAGTGAAAAATAACATGTGCAGTACATGGTAAATCAAAGTACAGTACACATATTTTCTGGCTGCCTTGGAAGGCTTTGTAGTATTTGCACGCTTCTCCCTATACCGAGTCTTCCACTCCACACTGAGCCTTGGAGATCCTGAGGCCTTCTTCATAAATGTTGACCGCTGCTCAGTACCATGGATAGGTTTCTCCACAGTGGACCCTGGCCTCTCTCATAATCGTCATTCTAGTGTGCATCTGACCCATTGCAATGTAATGAGTAATTGTCAGACATAAAAGAGACCAAGTTCTAGCTTACTTCTCAGAGGCATTAATACCAAGCCAATAATTAATGAGTCCCTGCACAGTCATACAAACTATTAAAAACTTCAAGTGCTAACCGTTCCCTTCAATGAACCAATAGGAATTAATAGTACAATTACTTTAGCTACCTTGTGCATATGCATTCGTATCATTGCTCCCTTCCCTCCTTACCCTTCCTGCCTTCCCATTTATCCTTTCCTTTTGAGCAATTTACTTGCTTTTTCTAGATCTATTGTACTTCTCATGCAGTACAATCATCACTATTGTCTATGATCTTGTTTTGAAGTTGATTATTGGTCTAATTTTTTGTCTCTTCAAAATACAGTAAGAATGGGTGAGTCCAATACTCTTCCTGGTATTTATTCTTTGAGGGAGAGAGAGAGTGGAGGAGGGAATTGTGGGAGCAGAAAAGCTCGAGTTTATACTGACAGGCTGAAAACCCTACATACGCAGCCCAGTCACTGCCTCGGCTTGAACGTTCTCGTGCTGTCACTCAGACTCCGGGGTCTCATGCATTTGCTCACCCCTGAATCTCCCCTCCTAACTCTCAGCTTCGGGATTCTAAGAAGGCAGTCGGAGAATGCAATCAGGGCAGTACCCTTACGTATGTAATAACTGCCGCGTTGCCCATCTTGCCGTGTTCCTC
Organism: Myocastor coypus; assembly: GCA_004027025.1. NCBI lineage: Eukaryota > Metazoa > Chordata > Mammalia > Rodentia > Myocastoridae > Myocastor > Myocastor coypus. The sequence goes on along the minus strand of PVJA010051441.1, from coordinate 8,066 downwards.
CACGGGACTCGAAATAGAAGCAGAGAGAATCTAGAATCTGACTCGTAAGTGTGACCAACGAATCATGTGATGTCTCACCTCGTTAGATTGACAGCAGAAACTGGACACAAGCACTCACGAGCCGTCCGTGGGAAGGGCAGGCCCAAGGACAGGCAGTGAGCAAAGGAGTCAGCGTTAAGATGAGCAGTCTAATGCGGGAAGGGCCATAACACTCGGGGCAACACTACGTTCCTTACATGGAACGCCCTGACTTTTAGTTCTTTCTACTGTAGCTACTGACACGAAGCAGCAGAAAGATGTTTATGGCTCATAAAGAGTCCCGGATCACTCACTGTAAATGGATTGTATATAAATAAGGGTGCATGGACCCGCAAGATTATTCTAATAATCTGCACATGAAACAGTATTTAGCTTCCCCATGAACGTTAAGTAGTTCTTGGCAATCCCGGATCGATGGAACAAAGCAAACGTAGAAACAGAAATTTCCAGAATTTTGTCCATTCTCACATCAATAGAATTTCATGTCCATGTATAAAAAAAAAAAAAAAAAATCTAAGGAAATAGCTCAGCAGACTAAAATACCTGCAAAGCAGGCCCCGGGGCCAGAGGTTCGATACCCAGGCCTATTGTGCTGGCCCCACCCCTAGGGCTCACTGAGACAGCAATTGAGACTGGGTATGTTGGCATGCACCTGTAATCCCAGCTGATGGGAGGCTGCAAACAGGTGGATCACTATGAGTTTGATGTAGTAGTGAGACCCTGAATACCCCGTAGGAACTTCCCCACCCCCAAAAAAAAAAAAGAAGGAAGAATATTATATCTGGTATGTCCCATTGTGTCCTTTCCATTTTTTTTTTTCTGAGAGTTTTGTTTCTAATTTCTAAAACACTAAATTAGATTCACATTACCTTTGTCCCTAAAAGCAAGACTACATCCATATCAACTTGAGATCACTAATGAACAGGGAAGACCCAACAGCTACACTCCATTTGGGATTCGCACATGTGTTTTGAGAAAACTTGCATCAACACATCAGGAAACCGTAGAGCACAGGGTATTTGGTGGATTCCACAAAAGAATGAAAGCAAAGTAAGAAAGGCTTGGGTTCCGGTATTGTTCCCATGATTACTGCCAAACTATCACAGATTTCTGCAGTTATGAAAACAGTATTTTTTTTGTTTTCAAATATGCTTTTAACTTTTTCACAGGATCTATCAGATGGGATGCATTCTTGTCACTTTTGGAAAACAGGAGAAAACAGGCATGCCAAGACCACGAGCAGAATGTGGGTATAACACTTTGCACGCTATTTTTATGCCGCCATTCTTTTTATACCCCAGAGTATATAGTGGGAAATGCAAGGGCAATGCAATGTTAAAGGGTTTTCAACTGTATACGATGCCTGTCTCTTTTATTGCATGAGGCACTGGGCTACATTTTTAACATGCACTATTATTACTGTCAAAGTAGAATTAAAGAGCAGATCAATTACCATGCAATAGCGTAGCGAAGGATATGCAGAAAGATGAAGGGCTGGCAAGGATCCATATATAAAAGTTAGACTGAAACCTAAAGTTTGGTTAGATGTCGGCAGCCGATAAATTCTGACGTGATGATATCAGTCTATAGGTTCTTGGGTAGTACATTTTCATCAAGGTTCCGGAATTTATGTATCACAAAATATTTCACATCTTAAGATATTACTTTCCTTTAAGAAGCATCCTGAAGTTTGTTAACAAAATCAGGGATAGTAGTCATTACATGCACAAAAAAAAAAAAAAAAAACAGATAGAGACATCTCCCCTGTGCGACTTCATCACGAGGTACCTTGTGAGCTCGGCACACAAGAAGCACTTAGAGCATCATAGAGGGGAGAGGAAGTGCAGGGGGTGGAGTGGTTGGTGGGGCAGAAGAGGAATATGGCAAGACGAGCATAAGGAGATATCAAGATTTTCATTTTCTTTTTTTTTTCAAATATGACAGTTAGGGAGAGCTACTCAGGTCAGTTTAAGAAATGCCATTAACTTGTACATACAATACCCAGGAACCAGGGTTCTGTAGCACATTATCCTCCAATTAGGCTCAGGCTTGCTTATTTTTTTGTTTGTTTGTTTGTTTGTTTATTGCAAACCGTCACTAGGTGGCTCTTTCCCATTTCCTCTCCTTTCTCTCCCCTATTGCTTGCCGGACGACGGGGCTCCCACACCCAGTTCCCTGCCTCATTTTCATGAGTGTGCTTACTGTACTGAAAAGCACGCTTTAAGCTGTGCAATGTTGTTTTCCTTCCCAATGTTGAATCTCAGATGTGAGTTAGAGATATTCTCATAGCACTGTCACAGCATGAAGAAGCTAGACTTTTGACAGTACCAGCTGTAAACTATTCAGCTACGTTACAAGTTCAATAGGTGTTCTACGGCTAACCATGAAGCCTGAACTTCTCATAAAAAAAAAGATTCCATAGTAAATGATAACTACATTGTGAATTATCAGTGGCTTATCCATAGGCTCTTCAAATTGTACTCAATTGCAAGTTAGCTGCAGCCAGGAGTCTTTCCCATTGTGATATAAGTTATATTTCATCATATTAGGTTGAGCTAAAGGTTAAATGTTGGGTCTTTAGAGACAAAGAGTGGAGTTTTCTTGAATGCAGAATTCATGTTGAGGAGGAACTCAGGTAGAATCCAGTACGGAAGAGAACGGCAGACAAGGGGCATATGCCTAGCTCCATCAGGGAGATTTGGTGGGAATTAGCTCCTGTCGTGTCAGTTCTTAGCCCCAAGAAGCTCTGCTAAGCTATGGGAATCCGCTTTCTCAGAAGGATTACCTCCTTCAATCTGTTTTAATCACAACTAAATGCTTTCAATTGCTCTATACCAAGATAGAATTACAGAATCAGAATGCCCCAGATCTTTGTGGTTGGGTTGGAAAAAAGCAAGACTGTATATGTACACATTAACTCATTTTGGCTCTTAAGTTGGCAGCTGTCATTATCCATGTCAATCAAGTTATATAAAAAGGTTATGTAGTTAAACAACATAAAATGAGACCAATGTACATATCATATTAAAAATAAAATTATTTAGAATTTTCAGGTGATTTTTTCAGAAGCTGAATCATATGTTTTTTACACAATATCTATACTTGAAGGTCACTGTAGTTCAATATAAGTGATCTGATGAAATGGGAATATGAGATATAATTTATTAACCAGATAGTTATTATAATGTAAGCTTCTAAGTTTCTTTAACTAAAACAATCTGCTACATTTATTTACTATTCCACACATGTTCCCTTTTCTTGAGGGACATGGTAATTTAACTATTTTAATAGGAAAATTAATCATTTATAGTTAGAAACATTCCAGTAGATGTAGCCTTACTCTACCAAAGCCGTGAGAATAACAAATTCCAGTCTTCATTCAGTATTTGTCTGATAACATGGTCTGTCAGTTGTAATTTTTTCCTCAGGAAACAATTAGTTTTGAACCAAAACTAAAGGAAAAATCACATGTGACCCAATAAAACAACTGCCTGAATCCGGAATTTTTAACTCCATGGCATAGGTAGAGTAACTTAAAGAGAAAGAATGAAACTGGAATGAGATCTCTGTATTTCCATTCCAGTTCTGACATCTAGGAATATAACATGCCAAGTGAGGATCGTGAAAGTATTATTTATCTTAAAATCATTGTTAGGATGACAGGAGTGTTTACTGAGTCCTACCAGGTGGTGACCATAGATAGTCATGATACATATTTACGAGAAGCAGATTTAAAACAAAGGACACATAACAATGAAGCTGCAATTTTACTCCCAATTATCCCCATATCACACACGGTTCCAAGACTTTGATGGTGATTTTATAGACATCAATAGACTTACATTGTGCCCAAGATGTAGAGCGATCAAATAATTTTATGCTGACATCAGTTGGCTTCTGACAGCTCTCAGATAGGAAATAACAAGCAGTCAATGTCGGCGTTCCTAAATCAAGCCCAAGGGCCCCATGGCACTGGACAGTAGCAGCTTGTTACTGCTCAGAAAATGTCAGTCCAGTCAAAGTGTGGTGTGCCTGTCAAATTCCCAGTTGCATCTGCCCTGGTAGAATGAACATTCTATGAGGAACATCCATAAAGATGCAGCTATGTTTCCCCAATCCCTGAGGCGCGACAGCTAAGATGACTCTCAGAGTTCAAGAAGTTGTTTGACTTCTTCGATTGCTGAGATTTCTCCTCTAGTCGACAGATTCATTCCCTGTGCTGTTTCTCAGTCTAATATCTAGGATCAAAAAGTATGCTCTTCCCCTCCAGGAAGCTCTAAGTATTGGTGCACAGCCAGGCATCATTATATATGTGATAACTAACCCTGGATTTGTATTCACATGCAGCCTGTGACTCATTGTTTATTTATTTCTTAAACACTATTGTTTATAAAGTGAGCTGTACTGGCATTTTATATCACAAGTGTACTTTAATATCCTTTTGCTTAATTTAATATCATGTTTATTATCTCTACCATTCCATAGTATCTATGCTATACCAAATTTTATAGTCAGGGTTTGCAAGGAAATGCATTTAATAGGAGACAAAGAGGTTTTAGGACCGTCTTTTATAATATTCTACCCAAAAGCCAAACGCAGAAGAATATGGACGAGCTTCCCAAAGGCAAGGGACACGAGGGATGCAATCAAGGGCCTAGATCCCACGGCGGCAACCTCCACACCCCCCTGGAAAGCCTAGTGTGCATGACAACGTTTTTTGAAAGGTTACATCAAAGACCTGCACTGGGAAGGCCCAAAGGTCAATGGGCAGAAGCTAGACAGCTTGTGGCCGTGGGATGAAGGATCTGTGCCACCAGGCCGAGAGGCCTGCGCTAGAGCCAGGAAGCCTTACTCCCAATAGAGACCAGAGATCCCTTGAAAAAAGGACATCATCTTCTGTGACAACAAGGACTCAAGATCCTCCGATGATGAGAACAGCTGAGTTAATATTGGAAAACCAGTGTGACAGACTTCTCCCCGAGAATCCACAGCACGCCATGTTCCATCCCTGCTTTCCTTTCATGCTGTTAGGAATATCCCTCCTGGACTTCCATACCAAGCACCGTGCCGATTTAGTTCATCTGGGTGCCACGAGTTGCCCGCCACTTAACTCATCACCCCAAGTATCCCTGGCTTCTAAGGAGTGTTTTGGTAGAATTAGGGGGCCTTAATAGTGATTTTCTATTTACATTTAATTTTAAAAATAATTTCCAGCTAGGACATGAATTATTTGTTGGTTGGTTTGCTTGTTTGTTTGCTGTCTCTGTAAATAACAGCATTTTTTATAATGTTTCGCCTTTTTGGACAAACACCCTGCTTCTGTGCTCTAAGCAACAAAATAATGTATTTTAGCCATCCTCAGTCTTATTTTGCCAGGAAGTATTACTGCTCTTGTACACAGTTCTTTATTATACTTGGCAAGAACCTTTAGTAGTACATAAGGCTTCAATCCCACAGGAGAGTCAACTGGAATTCCGTTTTTTGAGTCCATGCTAGGAATTCACCTTTAGCAATACATAGCAGTGCTTGGATCTCATTTTTGTGCTGACTCTGGTGGACAGTATACTGTGAAGAGTATTCACAGTATTCTATCATGAAGAATGTATTGGGTGGAGCACTAGGGTACAGTCTACATTCATTAATCTCATGTCTTCTGGCAGGCGTGGCCAAGAGCAAATTGCAAATCGCTCTCAGCCTGTTCCTACACCAGCGTCAAAGGAAGTGCTTATATCTGTGCTATAAATCACCATAAATATACAGTAACAAAAAACCAACATATGGGTTAAATTTCCTTGAAATTACACATGGTTATAAAAACTGACTTTAAAAAGTACTTGGCAAAACATGCTTGGGATATGATTGAAATAATTTTTTTTCAAGCTCAAGCTGCTTGGCAGGTCTCAAACATCCCGACTGGTATACACATTTACACCTATCATTTCTGTCTACAGCATGAGCCATGTGCACGAGAGTGCACGCGATGGTAGGAAGAGGACGAACCTGTGCACCACGGAATCAGCAGCACTTCCCCCAGGCAGAACCAAAGGATCACGCTGTGCAGTTATCTAGAAAAAGTGGCAATATTCCAAACAGTTTTCGGTATTGATTTAGCTCTATATTGAACAAGTAGAGTTCAGAGGCTTGGACTTGATCAAAGTAAGTGATGCCAAATTTAGTTATCAAGAATCTTCCTAATTCAATATCATATTTTCTAAGAAAAGCAAAGGTTTCTAAGAAAGGAAAGGTTTATTTAGCTGATAGTGTGGAGGTTTCTGTCCATATTTAGCTGGCTCTAAGGCACAGTAACACACGACACAGGGCAGCAGCTCACAGCAGCAGAAAACTGCAAAGAAGCAGAGGACCAGCAGCTGCAGCTTCCGACAAGCTCCCTGCTTGCCCTGTAAGCAGGGCACCCTGGGGGCAAGGCTGAGGAACCCACAAAATATCCATGTGCTCCTTTCATGCAGGTTGAGGAGATTTACAAAGTGAGAACCCTGTCTCCCCGCTGACTCACGCAATTAAATGTCTACAGTTCTCAAGTTGTCAGTGTATTAACTAGCATAACCATGCGCTAATAATCACTGGGAAGTGTGGTGAATATTTTTGTTTTAATAAAATATCACAGCAAAGACGCATTACCATTAATTATTCTCAAAATTCTCTACCTACCTCCCTTTAAACACCTTCTGTCATTGTCCTTGCCACTTTCTGAAGCAGTTCTAGAAATCACCTTTCATGAAAGTCTTTATGAGGGGTGATCAAGGCTACAGTGAATGGGCGCCGAGGCAATATCTCAGGGAAATAAGTGCCTGCCTGGAAAGTGCATGGTCCTGAGTTCAATCCCTGGTACCCCCCGCCCAAAAAAAATACAGTGAATGATGCTATCCAGAACAAAGACAACCTTGTGAAAAGGTGTGTGCCTTTGTCTACCTTACCTGCCAGATCTCCTGTGACTTCTGACTGTTTCCAAGAGTGAAAGTGGCCAGTGATTCAGCATACTGAGGCAGCAAGGATGACATAACTAGAGGCCTCATGAAAGAAGCTCTCCAGAACTTCAGAAAATAAGAAGGCTAATGGGATGGATGTGCGTGTGTGTGTGTGTGTGTGTGTGTGTGTGTGTGTGTTATGTGTGTGTGTCGTTTTGAGGGTAATCAACGTACCAATGCATCATATATATATTAACTATAATTTTTTTTCACTTTTAACATTCATCATCTATTAAATCACATTTCATAGAACACCCTGTACCCTGTCTTACAATAGAGACCAAAATATAAAAAAATATAAGCAATATGCATACAGTGGCAAGTGGTAGTGGCCTTGATGGGATGTAGAATATAAAGAAGCTGGACAGAGGCCAGGGAGATAGCTCAGCAGCACAAGTGCCTATCTCACAAGTCCAAGGTCTCAAGTTCAATCCCCAGCACACACACACACACACCAAACCTAATGAAACAAAAATAAGAAATAAAGCTGACTAACTCATAGTACCTATGTCACAGTGAAGATAGTCATTTACTTCTTCACCAAGACTGGAGTTGAATTCAATATGAATGAAATATAACTTGTGTAACTAATTAATAGATATTGTGTCTAGTTGTCCCCCCATAGCCTCATGTAAGTCATGGTACAGAATTCTGGATGTTATGATTAACCCATGTTTTACTGGGATAATAGATGTGAATGCTGCTGGGATTACAGGTGTGCTGCTGGGACTAGGGTGTGAGTGCTGCTGGGATTAGGGTATGAGTGCTGCTGGGATTACAGGTGTGAGTGCTGCGGGGATTATAGGTGTGAGTGCTGCTGGGATTACAGGTGTGAGTGCTGCTGGGATTACAGGTGTGAATGCTGCTGGGGCTAGGGTGTGAGTGCTGCTGGGATTACGGGTGTGAGTGCTGCTGGGATTAGGGTGTGAGTGCTGCTGGGATTACAGGTGTGAGTGCTGCTGGGATTACAGGTGTGAGTGCTGCTGGGATTACAGGTGTGAGTGCTGCTGGGATTACAGGTGTGAGTGCTGCTGGGATTAC
>PVJA010051440.1:0-12838 GCA_004027025.1 Myocastor coypus | reverse complement strand
ATTGTGAGGACAATATGCAATATGTCAACTTTCAAAGAAAAAAAGGGGGAAAAGAAAAAAAAAAAGTAATGTGGATTTAGAAAGGTTAATGTTTAGTTGTTTGATCAATCTTATATACCTATATGTATTAATCTAAACTGATCTGATGATGAAAATATGTAATATAACCATTGTTAAATTTAAACAATAAAAGAATTGGGAAAAAAAAAAGATGCCTTTCTTCTCATCCCTATATAAAGTACTTGATTTCTTTTTGATGTCACTAATATCTTCAGTAGCCCCTCTTTCTTTTGACCAAACTTTACACATGATTCTTTCTAGAATGAAATTTAAATTGTCCATTTTTTTTTAATTTGCTCTGCTTTTTGCCCCTAACTTTTACTATAAATCTGGAAGTTTGTGTAGGCTTGGGTTTGTCATCATGAAATTCTTTAGTTGTTTCTTGTCATGGAAGTATTACATTTCTCTGTCCAACTTGAAAGAGTTTTTCAGGGTACACCAGTCTGGGTTGGAATTTGTTTTCATGGAGGACTTGAAGTACTCTGCTCCATGTTCTTCTTGACTTTGTGAAGAGAAATCTGCCATTGTTTGGGTGGGCTTTCCTTTAAATGTAATCTGTTTCTTTTCTCTGGTGGATTTTACTATACGTTCTTCTGCTGGATTTCTGGAATCTTGACTACTATATGTCTGGGTGTGTTTTTAATTGGGTTGATGTTATTTGGAGTTCTGTATGCTTCAATTATTTGAATACCAGAATGTTTCTCCATATTTGGGAAGTTTTCTGCTATTACTTCTGCCCATATCTTTTTTTACCATTTGTATTGACTCCTTCTTTTTCATTGATGCCTATTAGTCTTACATTGTTCATCTTTGGGTCATCTTGCAGATGTTGAATTATTTTTTCCTGCATCCTAGTTTGTTTTCTTGTTTCTGAACTTTTGTTTGTTTGTTTATTTTTTTTATGGCCGGCTCAGCCTGCCCTGAGGGTGGGGCTGGCACAGCAGGTGGTGCTGGGGATTGAACCGTGGTCCCTGCTGCCACCCACGCTTTCCTAAGCAGGTGCTTCAGACCAGTGAGCCATCCTGCCAGGACCCTCCTAGCTGTTTTTAAGAGATCTTTTCTTACCTTTTCACTAACTGCAATGCTGTCTTCAAGATATGAAACTCTATCTTATTTTCATTCGAACAGTTTTGCAAGGCTCTAATTGAGATTTTAAGTTTCTGTGTATCTCTTTGACTCTGCTTGATGTGATCTAGTCCATTTCTATATTGCTCATTCAAGAATTCCATCATTTTTCTAATCTCCTCTAATTTTTTATCAGTGTCTTCATTAGAAGCAGTTAGCAATCCTTTCATTATAGTTATTCTTTTTTTTCTTCAGAGATTATTTCTGATCTGACTTTCTCTCTACCTTTCTGCATTTTTATTTTTTACTTTAGATGTTATTAATTCAGAGATTTCAACTGTGCGATTCCCATTTTCTTCTATGCTAGCATCTCCTACATTTGTTCTGGGTAGGCTCGGGGCCTGAGAATGTGTCTTGTTCCTTCTCTTTGTCATTTTGTACAGCACTGTCCTCTGACCTTTAGTGAAGTTATGCCCTTAGCACCTACTGAAATTATTCTCCAAGAGAGATTATATGGTTAAGGCAGCTATAGTTTTGTATTTACAGAGCTGTAGTTAGGAACACTAATAATGGGTAGTGATGTTTAACAGTTGACAAACTTTTGTAACTAATGGGTTAATATTTTAGACAGTAAGAGCAAACATTATATCTGTGTAGCTAAGTAGATAGAAATTAGAAATTTGTATTTAATTAGTTTCCCTAAGTTCTATCTGATCTCCTCCCCTTGATGTACCTGGGGTCTTCCAGGCAGACTAGTTCATCCAGTTACCTGTTGCCTCCTCTACAGATCAAGAGAAAAATAGAGAAGACACAATCATTGATCTGGATATAACAAAGTGTCTCAGCTTATTGGGTCCAAGTCTACCAAGTATGAACTTGTCCAGATGTGCATGGCTAGGTCTGGCTGCTGCGCTCAGCTTCTTCCTGCTGCAGCCAGTGGAAATGAACCCACTGAGCTCCTCTAACAAGATGTTCAGCTCCTGGATTAGCTGGGTGGGTCTGGCCCCCAACCTCTCTGCAGGGAGTTTTGCTGCAGGGTTCCACAAGAGGTGCTGGGCCTGGGGTCTGGATGGGGATGGACCTGTGGCATGAGGGTGAAGAGCAGGCTGAATATCCCACATTCACATCCTAACTGAGGTCTTGATGGGAAAGTTCTGGTCTCTGAGAACAGACAAAAGTTCCTACACACATATCAGACCCAGGGTCAGGATGGGCTGGGATCCAGAGTGTGGGCATGTGCTAAATATCCCATGCTCACACTGGGGCTGGGATCTGGATCTCACTATAAATGTGAGTAAAAGCATCCAGTACTGTCTAATGATAAAGCCTGAATTATTGGCTATGTATGACTTTCCTGTAGTAGTTCAATTTGTCCACTACACTTAATCTTAGTTTCTGAAAAATCTCAAGATGTGGGAAAAATATAGGCAAATTTTCTGCCTCACATGGCTTCCAGTCCAAGTTACAGGAGAAGCCACATTCCCTATTGAAATCCCCCAATCCTGCTTTTTTTCGGTCCACATTCCCATTAGCTTTTTTTTTTTTAATGCTTAATCAAAATTTTTCTTTTTTTTTTTTGTTTTTAAGAATACAATATAGTGATAGAAAAAAAGAAAAACACATTAGAAACCATGCAAGATTTCATTAAACACAGTAATAGGAGTTCGACAATGGTTGCTGTATTACATGATGCCATCTTCAAGTTAGTTGTTCACATTACCAGATATAAATGTGTGAGATTCTTTTAAAGAAAAAACCAAACTAAACCAAAAATAAATAAATAAATAAATAAATAAATAAATAAATAAATAACAGAGAAATTATAAAAAATTCAAAACAAGAGGAGGCTGGGGAGATAGCTCAGGGGCACAAGTGCCTGCCTGGCAAGTGCAAGTTCAAACCCCGGTCCCATCAAAAAAAAAAAAAAAAAAAAAAAAAAAAAAAAAAAAAAAAAAAAAAAAAAAAAAAAAAAAAAAAAAAAAAAAAAAAAAAAAAAAAAAAAAAAAAAAAAAAAAAAAAAAAAAAAAAAAAAAAAAAAAAAAAAAAAAAAAAAAATCAGAGTAAAAAAAAAAAAATTAAGCATTAACTGTTCCTTTCAAATTCTGAGCAGACACCCATTAGGTTCTGCTTGCTGCATTCTAATTGTTCTCTAACTCAGATGACACAAAGTTCAAAACTTCTCCCACAAACCAGTTCTAAGGCCTTCTGAATTACATGGTGGTATACAGTCACAGTAATGACTCCTTTTTTCAATGCTAATGTTCTCTGTCAGTGAGCTTTGTCTTTGCTAGGACACAATACCTGATAACTACAACTTAATGAAAAAGTTTAATTTAGCTCATAGTTTCAGGGGACTCAGTCCATGCTTAGAAAGCTCCAGGAAAGCAACATCATGGCAGAAGGACAAGGTCAAGCAATGTCATAGCAAAAAGGCAATGCCAGAGAGCATCATTTAGTTCAGAGAAGCTAAAGATAAAATCAGGGAACAGTACCAGAGTGGAGAGGGTAAGGAGCCAGACACAGAACCCAAGGGCATGTTTCTGTGATCTCCCAGACATGCCCAGTGCATGCCTCACTGACCTCTTGGAAGATTTCATGCCATTCCAATGGTTACTCCTTCCTAAGCATCATACCATTTCTAACTGGTAAACTTTAACAACCCAAATAAAGAATGAAAAAAGAAATAAAAATGCACGATAGCCTTTATTTTAAGAGATTTAATTCTGTCTGACCTACAGAATTATAATCTCAATTCTTATCCTTGGACCCCTGGTATAGGCACTTTATTTCTGAAAGATAGAAAAGTTAGCTTAGCCTGGTAATGCAGGCCTTTACCATCAGCACTCTGGGAGAGGAGGTGGGAAGAAGGAAAATTTGAGGCCAGGCTGGGCAACTTAGCAACATAGTGAGAATCTGGCTCAAAATAAAAAATGGCCTGGGGATATACCTCATTGAGAAGGTCCCAAACTAGGTGATAGTATCAAAGAAAAACAAGAAACACTAAAATTATATTTGAATATACAAATATGTCTACTGAAGTGAGAGTAAAGATAAAATGTTCATTCTGAGGAACAAAGACACATGAATTTAATTATAGGAATTCAGTTTTTTATGGCATGCTAAATATTGTGTTGAATCAGGATGCTGAGGCAGGTGGATTGTTGTAAGTTCAAGGCCAACCTTGGATACATAGTGAGTTAAAGGCAGGACTGTGTTACACAGTAAGATCTGTCTCAAAAAACAATATTCAGCACTTGGGAGGCTGAGGCAGGAGGATCGGTGTAAGTTCGAGACTAGCCTGGGCTACAAAAGTGGATTCAAGGTCAGCCTGAACCGCATAGCTCTGTGACACAAGTGCCTGTCTGGAAAGTGCAAGGTTATGAGTTTGAACCCCAGTCTTGAAAAAAAATTAGTAAATATGTTGCATCACTTTGTTTTCATAAAAATTTATGAAGTAGTCATTATTACACTCATTTTACAAATGAAAAAACAAGGCAAAAAAGATTAAATATCATGTCTACAATTGCACAGCTAACAAAGTGTCATAGAAGTAATAGCAAGTCTAGTCTACAGTCTGTGCTTGCCACCATTATATAGTAGTCTCTCTCATCTCTTTCAAAACAAATCCTTCACCATACTGTGTGTAGAACAGACTATAATGAATGATGATGAAATGGGGTTCATTCCTGGTGATTCGATTCTTTTGTACCGCATATTCATGGTTAAAGCCCAGGGAGGAAGGGCTGAGTCTGTGGACACTGCTGGGGAGCCTTTAAGATGGAAGGTAAGGAGCTGGGGAGATAGCTCTGAGGCACAAGTGCCTGCTGGGCAAGTGCAAGGTTATGAGTTTGTCAAGTTAATTAAACAAAATTCCTTTAGAGTAGGGAAAAACTATTGGATCGGACTCCAACTGGTGAGTAAGAAAGAAGCTGCCTGAAAATAATTAAATAATTATCCAGTTCTTGTTCATAAATGGGAGGTCTCAATGATCTCTGTAGCCTTATAAAACACACTTCAAAACTATTGTTAAAAATGTATTGTTGTGATTTGATTACATTGGCTATCATCAAAAGGTTAAGTTTTCTAGAAATAATGCAGTGAGGTTTTCTGGTTTAAAAATGCTTTTAAATTTTTTCGTGTGGTCATAGTGATTGATTGTTGCTAACCTTATGATATATTAAATGTATTCATACTTCCCAGACATAAAGTCGTCTAAAATGTAAACCTGAGCCTGTTTATGGTGCTAAATGTTTTCTTTCAGATTTAGACATCTGACTTTCTCTTGTGCTTCAGATATGTTTGATAAGAGATTCATATCAACACAACATTAGTTCACCAGTCAATAATAATGTCTTTAAAACTTATGTGTTATATATGTTATATAATATAATATATAATATATAAAATATATGTGTCACTACACTAGGAGTTATTTAGACATTAAGCAGTCCAGACAATGTTACACACTTCAATGACATCCCACTAACAGAAAACAAATTAGGTATAAGCTTCTTATGTATACCAGACAGAAATGATTAACTAAAAAGGCTATGCTGTACCAAGATGGAGATATACATTCGTTACAAAAATGTCATTATGATTTTTATGCTACAATGCTATGTATGACTTTCGATTTCAAATGTTCTATGTAGATCTATATGGCTGTAGTTTGTTAACACTACAGGGATTTAACTAGAATACCCATGATTGGTAATAAATAAAAATTCTCTTGCTTTATCAAGGTGTTGGACATTCAGGTAACATTTTTAATAATTATGTTTAATATTGCAATCCTAATTTTATTTATCTTTCCTTCTGGATGTTCAACAAGGAAAGTTAGATGTCAAAATTATAAAGACAGATGGGCTATGAGGACAGCCAATATTTTGACCAGAGCCATTAGAAGTAAACAAGGACTCAGGAGATAAGCAAACACTTCCTGTGACATATTGCTTGATAAAGGAGATTATTGGACCATTAAAAGAGATAAATAGTGTATATTTTGACAGTCACACGGGAAGTGTCACCAGGAGTAAACAGTTTACCACACATTCACAGAAAGTTGCTTGACTAAGCCATGGCCATGATTCATCCAAATAGCTAATACTGAGAGAAGAACTGAGGTGCTGTACAGGGTTCCAAAGTTAACCCTGAGTACACATAACTGACCTTGTTAGCTAACAAAAGATTCATTTTAATTAATACAGGCACCACTTTAAATTAGTCTTGAACATCCAACAGAAAAGTATAACAAGATGAATAAAACATTTCCATATTAATAAGATAACTATAAAAAGAAAGTCAACACACATACTTTCTGACAATTTCCAGCTACAGTGTTAACTGACCTAGTTGGGGTTAATGAGGTTAATGGGCTGTATGAAGCTAAGTTTCTGATATCCTTGTACTGGGAATTATTAACCTTAAAAAATAAGTCCATTCAGAGTGGAAAGGGTTTGAGATAGAAAAGTCCTTCACGGGGAAAAAAAAAAAAAAAAAAAAAAAAAAAAAACTTCCCTAGGGATGCTTGGGGAAAAGAAAGAAAGAAAAGCTTTCTATAAAGAAGAAGACCTTCCACGGGGACCCCTAAGCACAGATCTTCCGACTCTAATTAACTATTCATCACCTGCAACTAAAAAGTACAGAAAGGGAGATGTGGGGAGAAACTGAACCATGGCTGATCTGAGCTCAGCAAACTCTTTGTGACTTACAGCAAGGCAGGTGTCTGGACTTAGTGTTATTCCTTGTTAACTACAGCCCAGAGTTCTCAAGATTATTTCTCTTTTAGTGTTCTCAGTAAGTTACTGAGAACTTTCTCTTTTGACTCTGTTGCACACTACCTTTTTTGGGTGAGTGCAGTAGTTCACCCCCATGGGTGTTGTTTTCAGCTGTCACCAGTGTAGCTGTTTGCAAGTGCCTTGGTGGGTTGTATCACGAATGTTTGTGGTGGCAATGATATGGCTTCTCTGTGGTCAGGGGCTGCTACTGGTGGAGCCTCTCTACTAGTCTAGTCCTCAGACTCTATGAGTCCATGCAAGGCAGTCACCCTGGTATAGGAGCAACTTTCTTGTTATGCTGGACCATAACAGGCCAGGAGTAAAAGCTGTTGTGAAGCATGGGTGCCGGTGTCACAGTTATTCTTCAGAGTCTGCTCAGGACTGTGGATTTGCAGCCTTTTGTAAGGTAGAGTAACAGTGCAGCTTCAGAGATGGGAAGATGTGGGAACTTCTGGTCTCCAGGAAAGTCATCCACTAGCAGTAGCTCCATTCTCAAGACGGTGCCATATGCTCTTGTAGCTTGGGTTCCAGTCTTGCCAACTGTGTAAGTTTATGCTGTCAGAAAAATCAGATAGAGATGCAGTGGGTGACATAGCACCAATGCTTTTTATTCCTATGCTCTAGCCTAAGAATATCAGTGACACAAATTACAAGTTAACCGTAAACAAAGGACAGGGACAAATAGCTTTTATCTTCAGACTCTCAAAGATGTCCTTCGGCTCCCTCCTTGCATTACAGCTGTGTTTATGATACTTGCTTTCTGGAATTCCCACAGAGGACTCAACTCACTAGAACTGTTTCTCCTGAATTCTTCTCATTTTATGCTCAATATTGTCTCAGTTACCTTTTCTTCACTGCAGGGACAAAATACCCAACACCCAAAATGAAGGAAGGAAAGGCTTATTTAGGTCACAGTTAGTGGAGGTTTCAGCCCATATTCAGCTGGCTCTAAGACAGGGCAGCACATGGCAGAGGCAACAACTTCTGTTTACTAGATATTCTAGGTTTGGTCCATATTCCATGGTTGTTGTGTTTATTATGAAAGAATTTTCAAGCTGCAGCAAATTGCTAACATGGTCATCATTTTGGAGGTGGGATATAAGATGTTGTTGTAGGTTATGGTTGTCTGCTATTGTGAGATTGCTTAGAAAAAGTGCCAATCTTTTTATATACATTTTTCTGACATCATTGTAATATAGGACTATGTCAGCTATATCCAGTTAACTTAAGTTGTAAGAATGAACTAGCATATGCTTAGACCTAAGAAAAATATAAGTAGGAGCTGTCAATGAAAATATACAAGAAATTCTTTCTGCTAAAGCAAGTTCAGCGCTTCTCTTATTACCTAAATTTTAAGTGAGAAACCATCCGTTTGTTTATAGCTGATTCTGTATGATGATTTTTTTCAGTGGCCACTTCTATGAAAAGACTCACTTATTTTCTCATACAGGCAATTCACACACTTTGCATCTGGCTGAGACAGAGCTTCAGCCTTTTAATACATGAGGGTAGCATCTCACCCTTCAACTTTCCACATAGAAGTTGCATCACTGCTATGGTTTACAGCCTCAGTTGCTTGGAAAGTAATGGAGTCACAGGAGTACTGAGCCTGTCAGTGGGTCCATGAGCTAGTAGGCGAGTGTGCTGAGGGAGAAGGCTGGTTGCAGGCAGATCCCAAGCATGTGACCCTGAAGGTTCTACCCCACCCTAGCTCTTCCCTCCTCTCAGCTTTCCTGCCACCATGATGTGGCCAGACTTTCCCCTCTCTGGCCCTCCCACTCTGCTCTTTGTGTGTAGGGACAGAAGCCCAACTGCAACCATCATCCAAAATAAACTTCTTCTCTCATAGGATGCGAGTGCCCCATGCTGGGTCTCAGCAGCAGAAGCATAATCACACTGAGACCATCACACAGAGAACCTCTGGGCTCTTTTCACATGGTTCTCTCCTCCTACTCTGTCTATGCCTTCTTTTTTGTTTTTAAGAATTTTTATTTTATTTAATTTTTTTCTTGTTTCAGAACTTTTGTTTAGTTATTTATTTTTTATGGCCTGCTCAACCTGCCCTGAGGGCAGGGCTGGCGCAGCATGTGGTGCCGGGGATCGAACCGCGGTCCCTGCAGCCGCCTAAGCTTTCCTAAGCAGGCGCTTTAGACCACTGAGCCATCCTGCCGGGCCCCTATGCCTTCTTATCTTCATGCACAGATATCTTACTCTTTTATTTGTTCATATATTTAGAGAGTGGTATAAAAATTTAATTCAATGAATTATACTAGATACTTGATTGAGTCTTTGAGTCTTTGAATCATTTGATTCAAAGTAGTATAATACATTATTCTTTTTCTCCTAAAAGCTTAAGTTTCTGACACAGACATATTTGTCTTTAAAAACCACTAGAACTTGAAGGTACAGAAAATAATGGCCCACCAAAGGAAAGAGAAAGCAAAGCGAATGTCAGTCGACTGCTAAGCACCCATGTGTACCAGCTGTACGTGGTTCCAAGGTTAATCCTGAGGAGACAACTGACCTTGTTAGATGGCAAGAGCTAATTTTAATTTTAATTTCTTACTCTTTCTAATGATGCTGTCATAGGGATTTCATATCTATAGCCATTCTATTTTTTCTTTCTGTGTAGAGTATCGAAGACTTTAGTTTTTGCCTTTTATTCATTTGACAAGATTTTTAAATGATAGGCACTTCTTAATGATGGCAACTATTTTATGCATGATCACTGCATCCTTGTCATATCACCATCAATTTGTTTAGTATCCACATTAAAATATTAAAAAATAGATCCAGAATATAAAATCCTTTTTGAGTTTACAAGTTCAGAAGGCTCGTTTTAAACAAAAGCATGGGTCTTATTTTAAATATTCTGGGTTATGTTTAGTCTAAAGATCAAAATTTGGGGACTGGCCAAATAGCTCAGCAGAATAAAGTGCCTGCAAGCAGGCACAAGGGCCAGAGATTCGATTCCTGGGAGGCTAGCCCCACCTCCAGGGCGTGCTGAGACAGCAATTAAGGAGAGAGAGAGAGGTTTTCTAATTCCTTTTATTAATCTTTATTAGTATATACCTGAAGCATCTAATACCTATGTTCCTAGTGAAGACTCTCTACACGTACATAGCATCTTAATTAATTTGCATTACCTTCCCTTCTTATCCTCTATCCACAGATCTTTTACAAAAGAGAAGGGGACCAATATTTTATTTCCATTTTTGAAAAAGTCCTGTGGAATGACTGATATATCAAAATAACAAACTAGAAGCACTGGCCAGATAGCTTAGTGAACTAAAGCACCTGCTTAGGCAGAGCACAGTGGCTGAGGTTCCATCCTGGGCATGCCATGCTGGCCTCATCCCTGGAGCATGATGAGACAGAGATCGAGACGAGACATGGTGGCATACGCCTGTAATCCCAGTACTTGGGAAGCTGAAAACAGGAGAATCACTACAAGTCTAATCTATGTAGTGAGACCCCGTAGATCCTATAGACCCTGTCCTAAATACAGAAAACTAAAAAAAAAAATAGCAGACTAGAGAATTTTGCCAAAAAAGTCTAATATATTTATATCCTTAATGTTGATTTTTTTTCCCTAGAGATCACTTTGTAATTTATTTGGAAACAAGTTCAGAAACAATGATTTGCAAAAAGTAGGAACATACGAATGCATAAGTAACATTTATAGCAATTGTACTGAAGAAAAGATTATTCTAAATATAGAAGCGTACTTTACTATAAATTATCCGACTATCAAAATAATTATATTTAAAGACAAGACTGCAAAGATAAAATACTGCAAAGTGCTTTGCTTCCATGGTTGAAATGAATATGATCACCCCTAACTCTTCCTGTATTATTTGTTTGGGGCCTTTAAAGAACCATGAAAGTTTCTTGCTCCTCAGTTTCAGATAAATATATTGAATTTAACCATCATAGCAGATCAGCTTAGCCTGATAAAAGACTTTTCCATTTTGAAAGATAAGCATTTTCCATTTAACTTTTAAAAAGTTGCTTAAGTGGGAGGATATGTTTGAGTTAAGTTTTCCTCCCCTATTTATTAATACATTACCGATTTTATTTTAACATAAACAGGAGTAAAATAAAACAAAGTCGCAAATACCTCTTAAAACAACTACAAACAGATATGCTTAGTTCCATATTTAAAGCAGTATGACACAAAGTGCCGTAAAGGACGGTTAAGTGGCTCCATGTCATTGGTCCACGATTACACATAATTACACAAGTCATCGCCATGTGCGAGGCAAGAAAGCATTAGGAATATTTCAAGACAAGAACAACTTAAAAATCATAAAAAACACAATGCTTATTGAAATGAGTCGTTTTCCATTTAAAATACATGTCTCCTGCACCACAAGGGGGTTCTATGAGTTCATTGCTCTTAAAATCCCACAAATACATTTTGTTCCATCTACTCTGCTCATCACAAGCATTTCACAACAGCCCTACCTAAGTATATCTTTACAGAATTTTGAATATTTTGCTGTTTTCTTAAACAAAATTTTCTTTTCCAGTTCTAAGTATCAAACATCACTTCCTTTGTATGGGTATAGCTTCTGCCTACTGTTCTTGTCATTTATACTTCAAAACACAGAAATGAATTTTTTTTTTTGCTTTTGCTCTTTTTTTTTCCTTTTTTTTTTTTTTTTTTTTTTTTTTTTTTTTTTTTTTTTTTTTTTTTTTTTTTTTTTTTTTTTTTTTTTTTTTTTTTTTTTTTTTTTCAGGACTGGGGTTTGGACTCATGACCTTGTACTTGTGCCATGGAGCTATCTCCCTGGACCCTAGAAATGAATATTTGGAAAAATTTATTTCAGCTTCTACCTGGGACAAAAGTCAGCATTCCAATTATATCTAACTGTAAACAGCTGGTTACCAAACAAAAGAACCTCATTTTACAAATGACTGTGACCTCGATCCAAAAGTATTAACAGTTGTCGTTACACTGACCCAGTGCTTAAATGTGATAGTTATCACCCCACGAATACGATGCCACTTGACTCTGATCATTTGTTGCTTTTGGAAGGACTCAGAATGCAGTAATTAAATCAGCAGAAGGAGAAATAGGAGTGAACATAAAAATGAGTTGCAGTAGCTCAAATTCCCACAAAATAAATAAGAACATTTTTTTGCTGTAGACTTTGAAGGTGGAGATATTTTTCTGGATGTGAAGGGAGGCATTGTACATGGGAATATCAGTCTTTTTTTGGGGGGGGTAGTATAGCTTCAGCCTTCACAGATTCTTTTATTAGAACTGTGTAGACAGGCATTGCTGACAAAAATTAAAATAAAATGAGTAAGAAGGAAAGAGCATAAAATAGGTTTTTCCCACTTGATTCGGGTTCCTGGATGACTATTTACAATAGTGACAGCTACAATAGAAAAATTTTCTTTTAATCCTCCTCACCTTGCACAACCATTTCCCCAGACTTCTATGTGCTTGAGCCACTAATCTTTTCCTTGTCACCTACCTAATCAGTCACTCAACACCTCAAGGATTAAAGTCCCCACCTCCACCTTTCCACAACCTTCACCCAGCCTCCACTGTCTCAGTATGCCCTGGAGCCTGCCTACCTGTCTGTACCCTCCTCTAATCCGCATCCTCATTTGCACCTCTGGCAGTGGGGTTTTTTTGTTTGTTTGTTTGTTTGTTTCAAGTTTCAATTTTTTATTGTTTAAATTTAACAATGGTTATATTACATATTTTCATCATCAGATCAGTTTAGATTAATACATATAGGTATATAAGATTGATCAAACAATTAAACATTAACCCTTCTAAATCAACATTACTTTTTTTTTTTCTTTGAAAGTTGACATATTGCATATTGTCCTCACAATCATTCTACAGAGTACAGTGTGTGGGCATGACCCACCTCCCTATTTATGTTGCTTAGAAAAAAAAAAAAAAGGAAAAGAAT
>PVJA010051439.1:0-12849 GCA_004027025.1 Myocastor coypus | reverse complement strand
TTTTTTTTTTTTTTTTTTTTTTTTTTTTTTTTTTTTTTTTATTATGGCCAGCTCAGCCTACCCTGTGGGTAGGGCTGGCACATCATGCGGTGCCAGGGATCGAACCTTGGTCCTTGAGGTTGCCTAAGCTTGCCTAAGTAGGTGCTTTAGACTGTTGAGCCATCTTGCCAGCCCCCAACTTCTTGTTTTGGTACAAGGTGACAACTATGATTCTGATACAGATTGACAACTAAGGGTGACAGTTATGTCTTATAAACAGAGATTATGTCATTTTATACTCACAGGGTTCATAAAGCTCTGTCTACATTCATGGCTAAGTTACTAATTGTTTTGTCTTGCTTCTGTCTGTACTTGCCCTACCCACCTCAGTTTCTAAAGAACTGTCCCAGTAATATATATATATATATATGTATATATATATATATATACATAAACCTAGAACGTTTGCTTTGTTCTAATGCCCAGAACTTTGGACATGAATTTGGCTGTCTCATGCATTTAGTATCCTGAAAATAATCCTCCCTGAACTTCTCCAGGATCCTTGAGAATGACTTTTTCTTTCCTTTACATAGCATAGAGTCATAAATATCTTGTTACATTTAAAGTATTTCTAAATAATATATTCTAAAAGGATAAACAGCAAAGTACTTTGATTAAAAATTATTTTTGTAACTAGCATAGAGATATTTCCCAGCTCTAGTTCCTATTCCTTCAACTATAGATGATTCCTTTAAAGAAGATGAGGGGATCTGGGGAGATAGCTTGGCAGGCTAAGTGCCTACCTAGAAAGATCAAGGCCCCGGTTGGATCCCAGGTACCAGGTGCCATGCTGGCTCTGTCCTGGGCTCATTGTGCAGACCATCAAACCTAGTATAGTAGCTCAAGCCTGTAATCTCAGCACTGGGAAGGCTGAAATAGGAGGATCACCAGGAGTCTGAGCTGCATAGCAAGACCCTATACCAAATCAATCAATCAATCAATCAATCAATCAATATTTCTTTTTAAAAAAGGAAGATGATAGTCTGTGTCTGGCAATCCCAGGCGTTCTGCTGAGGAGACCTCTGTTCTAAATAAGGCCCAAGGTTGCCTTCCCAGTGACTACAAATAATAATAATAATAATCTCAGGGCTTGTCAATATCTCCTATCATAGTGACATCAGTAAGGCCGATTACCCAAGGTGGACAAAGTCTTCCGCACGAGGTAAGCACTCCAGATAAGCAGCACTCTTCCCGAAGATGGTGATTCTCCATCGCTGGGGGGGAGGTGAGGGGCTGTTTTCCCCGATGCTGCAGCACCCCAGGGCCTCCTCAGCTGTTCTGTCTGTCTCCTCCCCTGACGCTTGACACCACAGGAGAAGAGCTTTTGCTGAGAAAGGCTGCCTTGCGCTGTGCAGCGATCTGTAAAGAACCATCCTGAGAAGTGCTGCGAATAAGACCTCTATGATGCTTGAAAACTCTCCAGCTCCTGGAATAAGTTTAGTTGCCTAAACAGCTGAACAGATATGCTTTCGGTTGCTCCTACAGCCCAGACTGAGCTGCTGACTTGGAGCCTCTAGCTCGGCCCACTGAGCCTGGCACAGATGGAGATATTTAGAGAACAAGGAGCTTCTCTGATCCTGGGACTATAGAATATCCGGGAAGACTAGGATATTTTCAAAAGTAGCCACTCTCCTTAGTGCAGTGGCTTTCAACTCTATGTGCTCTTCTGGACTAGTGAGAAGGATTTCGTGCTCCAGGATGAGTTAAAAAGGTATGTGAATTCATTATCAAAGTCCTTGACACTGTTAAAAAGAAGCAAAAGAATGGCCTAGTGAAACATCAAGAATGAAATATGATTGCTTCCACCTGCTGTGCTCTGTGCTTCTCAAACGAAAGCACGTGGAGTTATGTTCCCTTTAATTTGTGCTGCATTTGGAAATTTCCATTGGGGTGACTTGTCACCTCTGCCCACCCACTTTTCATGCCGCGTTATTATTATTATTACTTGGGGGTACTGGGTTCACTGTTTAATAGGCCACCAAAGAAAAAGAACTAAAGTGAAGGATGCTAAGTACATATTGTCAGCTAGACATTTTGCCTTTTTTATACAAGGCCACACAGGAAACCTGGCCCGGACATGCAGAGGTATTTGTGAAAATTGCCATTTCCCACGGAACAAATTGAGAATCAAGGAAGCAAATTACTTGCTGTAAAGTCTCCCTTGTTCATAATCATCCATGTTTCTTCATTACCAGAGGTCAATTTCACAGGGCTCCCAAAGGCTGAGGGATATCGCTCTCACTTCAGTAAGTCCAAGCATCCTTGATGTTCTTTTAAGAGGAAAAGAATCACGCTGATCATTCTAGGTGTCTCCTTATGAGGACACCATTGTGAACATTCTAAATCAGTGTCTCTCCACGTGGATCAATATCTAAGAAGCACTGCAATATTATAAAAATAAAATCATGACTCAATGTCAAGCACTGTCCAAGGTTATATAGGTGAAGAAGATGAGGTTGGTTCCATTTGTCTCTCAAGGGAATTACTGAAAAAAAAAAGCAGAGTGTAAATCTGCCTCTAACCCTGTCAAGCTATGAAAGTGGGAGTGGCCACTGAGTATTCTAGGAATAAAGCTATGTTTGAATGAACCTATCTTAGTTAAATGGGTTTTGCTTCCAAACAAGGACTAAGTGATCTGATATCATATCTTCAAAGGAGTAGAATACAATAAAATTATTTTATGCTAGTAAATTTGAAAGATACCAAACCTCCTTTTAGAATATATTAAACCGATCTTACAATTAATTGCTATTTTTTGATTTGCTATTATTGAAAATATTTGTAATTTTTTACTTTTAAAAAGGTAACTTCCAACCTTTGGAAATCATTGTCCTTTGGTCAACTAATTACATGCAAATTAAAAGTCAGTGAATATATGTAAATGTTAATTTTGCATCTTTTTTCCCTACACATCTTTTGAACAATCCTCATCTTCCTATTGTGCCTGGAGCACAAGTGTGTGATTTATTTATGTTTCCATTTCTGCTCTGTACCTAAGATGCGAAAATAGTTTTTGCCATCATTAAAAAGCCATTTTAACAAATGAACACAGAAAGCCTCGCGACATCCACCCACCCTGCTCTCTCTGCAAATGATGCGAGCACTGGGGTTCACATTTTTGTGAACACTGGGGCCCACCGCATCCTAATCTGAGATGCTGTTAACACAGTCTTTATCGCAGCAGCACTATCCAGCGAGATTGATGACGGCCCCCCTCCTGACGCCCCGAGCTTGCTCATTTTCCCCGTCAGTCAAGCCTGTTGCTGCGCTCAGTTTCCAAGCTGCAATCCAGGTGGTGAACATAAAAGAGCACAGGGCGAAGGATGGAAAACAAAGCTGAGCCGAACGTGAGACCCGTGCCCACACAGTGCACTGTGCCAGAGCATGCGTCATTAAATACTCTTAGCTCTGGTCATTTTTAGGAACAAATATTAGCCTCATACTGAGAAACAAGGAAAAGGTCGGCTTCAAAGCAGGAGAATTAGAGTTTAAATCTGGTCGACATTTCCCATTTGAAATCCGGTGAGGTTATGGGGTTCATGCTTGTTTCCTTCAGCTTTGCCCCCAGCTCTGCTCCATACATGTACACACATGTGAAGAAATCTGTCTGCTCAACTTGCCTTGTATGTAAATTCAACACATCGTTTTCATGGACCATGATAGCAGCGTCTGCCTGTGCCTCTATCCAATATATTACAGCATTGTCTTTGTTAGTTTCTAAATTTCACATCATCTGAAGTCGTGGACAATTGTGTTTCCTCATTCTTATTGTCCACATGTTCTGGATTCAGCTGTATCTATATCCTGAACTAGACAAATAAAGCATGCTATATGTTCAGCACCTTAGAGAGATTCATTATATTTATTTCAACGCCAGGCCCATCAGGTCTATCAGATGTTGAGATTTAGGGGACCCAGTAATTTATCCCACCCTGGGTGCCTGCAAGGTCAAAACTGGCTGTCACTACCTTCACCTCTGTATACTCTGGTTCTGCATAGCTATAAGACCCAAGGCTCCTCTTTCAAATCAGTTTGTCACAGCCTGTTCCTTGTCATTCTGCTGCAAGAACAAAGGTACATACCAGGAAAAAGAGCTGATCTTTCCTCAATCCCAGTTCCATCCATCTCTGCAAGATGGTAAGTATGCATGTGTACTTTTGGTGGTAATTGATATTGTATTTTACGTCCTATATTTATATAGTAATAAACTAATTATTGAATTGCGTGTCTGTAATCTGTCCATTATTTTACTGTCTGTCTGTTCATATATTTATTTGTCTATGGAGACATACAAAGGGATTGAATATGTATATACATATATAAAGTATCCTTCAAGGAAAACACATACAGAGATGTACAAATATAAGGGACATAACATTTAGGCACCATGATTAAGAAGGATATGCCAAATGCTTCCATAGAAATCTAGGAGCATGTGCAGAAAGGATCAAGCGTGTGGTGCAGTTTCAGTGTATCCCATAATGGCAAAGATGGTGAATTTTAGACTGTGTAAACCTAGAAAGTGCTTGGAAATGGAACTTAAAAATCAATAAAGGAGATCACTGTTTTATTCCAGCAGCTACATTGAGTACATTTAAATTTTCAAAACTCTTCATGAAGCACATATTTATCATTATTTCACAGATGACGAAACAAAAGCTAAGTTCACACCACCACCAAGAAGCAGAGCAGGGCTTCTGGACCCAAATTTTCTTTTCCTTTCTTTAGAAGATGTTGGTTCTCCAATGGAGAAAGGAGAACTGGGTGAGTCCACGTAGAGGCCACTGGGGTTTGTATCTACGTGTCTCTCCAAGGCCTCAGGCAGTCATGAGGCAGCTTCTGGAGTCTGTGGTTGATTACTGTGGGCACGGGAGCTGCACCCACCCTGGGGTAGGTAATTTGCATTACAATGTAAGGAGGGAAGAGAGGCTAGCTAGCTGCCTGGGCTGCTGCCAGTCCCTGTGCTGCTGCTTTCTGCCACTGCCACCACCGTGAAAAGCTGCCCTTCCTCTATGCCACTCTACCTTGGAGCTGGCTGAGTATGGACTGAATCCTCCACTGACTGTGGGATAAATAAATATTTCCTTCTTTCACTTTAGGTGTCAGGTATTTGTCCCAGCAATGAGAGAACAGTAACTGAGACAGTGGCAAACTAAAAAAATATGATGCATTTTGAAAATGACACACTTTATTGAAGAAAAAGTAACTAAGGGACACCTGCATTGCATTATTTTTCTTATAAAACTATTAGTTAAAAAAAGAGAAGAAAGGCCAGCCTGATAGCTCAGCAGACTAAAGCTCCTGCTTAGGCAGAGCACAGTGGCTGAGGGTTCGATCCCCAGCATGTGGTGCCGGCCCGGCCCTTGAGGCACAGTGAGACAGCCATGGTGATTAGGCAGGGTAGACCACACCTGTAATCCCAGCACTTTGGGAGGCTGAAAATGGGAAGACCAGTATGAGTCAGCTCTACACAGTGGAACCTATCAACCCTGTATCCTCTGTACTAAATGCATTTTAAAAAACAGAAGCAATCAAGGCATTATAAAACTACTAAATTCAGATTTTTGATGTATTCAGAATATAATTCATTCACCGAAATGCAGGAGCTGACTATATTTACACTGTTCAACTGCTTCTGCAACCCTCTGCTTCTGGCACCTCTGGTATAACATCTATCTGGGCCCTAGGATGTCACACACTGGCCACTTTCCACTAGACTGGTACTCAGTTCCTCCCACCCCTCTCTCTTTCTCCACCTGTCAAGCCATCTCTGTGAGTCCTGCTGTGTATTTGATTCTCAGCTCCTTCTAGCTTGGATTTTGCTGCAAATACATTAGTAATCTTACCAATGCTTTTGTCTTCGTCATCAGAATTCATGTTCATTTTCCCAAGACTCTAGTCCTGTGTCACCTCCCATGCAGTCTTTCCTGGCCTCACGTGCCCCCGCCACCACAACGCCTTTCAGTCCCTGTTTCTGTCCTACTCTTTCTGGGATCTTGTAGTGATTTATCACTCCACCTCTGTCCTATCTAGGACAGGGACTTCTGGGAAATACAAGCCAGGTATCTTACTCCCCAGCAACCTGGCCAACTAGAGTTTCACTGAATTAATAAATATCTCATATTATTTGGTTTGTAAAACCTAGCACACTTTTTAATGCTTCTACTTGGAAAAAATGTGAGAAATATTTGTGACCAAATGTCAAACCATATAGTCTGCAACTGGCAGTTTACTCGTTTGTTTCGAGACAGGGTCTTGCTCTGTAGTTAAGGCTGGCCTTGAATGCACTAAGTAGCCCAGGCTGGCCCTCAAAATTTGAAAGATCCTCCTGCCTCAGGTTCCTGCATCCTGGGATTACAGGTGTGCACCATCATGCTCTGATTGGACTGGAAGTTTTTGACTTAGCTTCAGATGATTTTTTTGTGGGGTGGGGGGCTTGGGGGAGAGAGCCTATAGGGTGTTCAGGGTATCACTACTAAATTGGACTCAGTGATCCTCCTGTTTACAGGAAGAGCTGGGAATACAAGTGTACTCCACTACATCCAGTCTGAGTTGCCCTCTCAGCACATCTCAAAGACAGCACTGGCATGGCAGGCCTGGGGATTGAACCCCTGGCCCTTGTGCCTGCCTGCAGGTGCTTTAATCCACTGAGCTATTTGTCTGGCCCTTAGCTTCTGATGATTGCTGCTGTCTGTATTTGTATCAATGTGTTCTGGCCTCATCTTGAGTTGTGAAGTGATTCTAACCCACAGAATAATACAAAAGTACTGGGACTCAACCCAAGAGTGCTCCAAGTCATGGAGGATGACTTCTCTGGCTTTCTAACTTTTTCTAGCTCTAAAGAGACTGCTGATGTGTGAAGAGGTTGGAATGGTAAAGATTTGAGGGCAGCCTTCTCTAACTACCAATAGCCTCATCCAAGGAAGGATCCTGTGAGTGGCTTTGAAAGAACACTTGTTACCCTTCCTGCTGATCATAGCCTGGGGACCCTAAACACAGAGCCCAATTCAGCCATACCTGCATTCTAGTTGTACAGAAGGAGTGAGATAATACATATTGTTGCTTTATACTACAGTGTTTGACTATGAACTACATAGCGTTAGATGAAATGACACCATTAAATTTATTGTTGGGTTTTCTTGTGCACACACACACACACACACACACACACACACACACACACCATAGCAACCTCATTATGGCCCTATTTATATAGACTTGGTCCCATCTAGAAGCATATTGCTGATCTAAGACATTCCCTGCAGTGCTAAAAAGGAAGAATGACCTCAGGGGTTAAAATGAAGCTTGGAAGGGTCTGCAATTCCAGCATTCTTAGAAGCTGAGGGAGGAGGATCACAAGTCTATGCCCAGCTGATACTGATCAAAGAAGATATTGTCCCCAAAATGTGTAAGACTGGGGCTATAACTCAGTGTGAAAGCCTTTAGTTCAATCAGTAATACTGTGTATGAATAGCACTTTACTTGAGCTTATTATGCATCTTATCCCCACAGACAAAGGAAAACACCACGTGTAATTTTTAAAAAGCCTTAAAGATACAATAATCTTGCACGTGCAATAATAAAGACCATAAAAGTGAATGTGGTAGAAATATTAAGTAATGAAACTCTTGATATCTATCTGGATATATGTTTGAGTCAATCATTTTTATAAAAGAAAAAGTACAACTTCAAATGAGTACTGTTTGTTTTTCCTTTTGAAAAAAAAATCCAGGAATACTTAATTGATGGCACAAGTGTTTAAACCATTATGAGAGTTTTCCTTGAAACCCCCTTAGAGAGAGTTGTTAAGAAGTGCCTTAACACCCAGAGTTTGGAGAAGTAATCACTGCAGCCAAAGCAGGTGAATGGAAAGCCTAGGAATATGATGGGTGAGTTTGGCTGGTGAACATGAACTCTCCATGCCAGGGCAGTGTGCCGTTCATGCCTACACCATGGACATAAGCACTTGCTGATATAGCTGTTGTATTTTTTCAAGATAAACTGGAAAAGCCAATTAAAGTGAATTTTCTTGATTTTTTAAGTTAGTCTTTCACTGAAACACAATATTCTCTTGAGAACTGAAATTTTCTAGCAAAGAAAATGTAGCTATGGAACACTTTTTTGCCTACTTCGTCATCCGTTCATGAGTTCCGATCATAATCCAACAGACTTTCATTAAAACAATGCTCAACCAATCAACATGAAAGTGGAAAGAGACAGTATTGATCATTCATAGCTCTTTGCAGCATGTCATATGCAGAGGAAATGTATAGAGAAGACAAAATAAGACTACAATGAAGGACGATGGATGACGATGGTCAGAAGTCTCTGACTTATAATAAAACATTGGAGAAATATTATAATGAACATATGTTAATTTGCATAATGTAATATATATATATATATATATATATATATATATATATACATATATATGTTAATTTCAGAGGGAAAAGTATATGGTGCATATTACATTAAGAATAAGGCTAAGGAGGTCCAAATGTGATGACGGTCATGATTTTCAGCTTGAATGTTGACAGATGTCATCAAAGGCCAGGAAATGAATGAAGCATACATCCAATGTCCAGCTGGCTGTGCTATGAGGATGCTCTTGGGGACTACATTTTGTCCCTCACCCCTTCCTCTCCACTGTTATTTTCCTGCATCTCTGCTTCCTAGATTCCACGAGATGAGCCCCTCTCCTCCTGTATTCCCTTCTGCAATGATGTTTTGACTTGAATTCAGCTAACTTTAGCCTGAAACCATGAGACAAAGGAACTTTCCCTCCTTGAAGGTTTTATAAATGAGGAGAAGAGAGGGTAGAGAAATAAGAAAAAAAGAGAAATCAACATATCACATATACAAAGTCCCTATTATATGTTAAAATTGCACCAATGAACTTAATTAACTTTTAAAAGTGCATAAAATTTTGGTGACATGGGAAATAATTTACAGAATCTATCAATTCTGCGCTGCAGCATATGTAAGAATTATTTATATATGTATTAATCTACATTGCAATAGAACAGAAAATCTTGAACTCTACCATTCATTGCATATAGAAACCCATCTACCTCTGTCCACCCACTGTTGCTGATACCCTGATATTTGAAACAAAGTTTGTGCCCCTGAATGACCTGCAGGACTGAAGGGAAACGGAAGTAGAAAGAAACAAAGAGGTCTGTCCCGCATATATGTGGGGCAGAGCTCTGATTCCCATCCTAAGCAGCACTTTTCCCTTACCTTCAAACCCAGCCTGCAGCCTTACTGAACACTTCATCTTAAATATTAAAAGGCAGACAGGGCTAGTTTCCTTAGGTGTGCAGACAACCCCATAAGAACACAAGGATTTTCAAGAACGAGGGATTCATTTAACTTCAGATAAGTAAATAAAAGATAAGCTCTGATAATGCATGAAGTGGAATTACTGACTTCAACTGGGCAAAGAAATACAAATAAGGAGCACATATCAAATCTATAAAAGAAGAACATAATAGCTAAGCTTCATAGAAAGTCTCAAAAACAGACAAGCCCAAGAAAAAAGCATTAAACTAGAATTGAGATTTTTTTTAAAGTATCACGCAGGGGAGCAAAAATGAAAAAGAATTACAAGTGAATGAAGTATGCTAAATCTGGGACACCTACAATAGACAAAGCCATTGCATAACAGGATTTGTGAACAATGAAAGGAAAAGGAAAAACCAAGAAATCAAAAAAGTGTGAAATTTTTCTAATATATGGATGCATACCAATATCATTCAATCTATTACTTTAATTTTCTTTTTTTAATTTTTGTATTTTTAAGAAATACAAAATAGTGATAAAAAACATTAGAAATGCTACAACATTTCACTAAACAAAGTAATAGAAATTCAACAGTGATTGCTGTATTACATGATGCTATCTCTAAATTAGTTGGTCTAATTATCATATATAAACATGTGATTCATTTGAAGACAAAAAGCAAAACAATGAAAAACTTATATGAAACTGAAAAGAGGTACCAGTTTGTGTTGTGTACTATGTTCAATATAAGTTTGTCTTTCTCTACTAGGAACTCTTTTTTTTTTTTTCAAATGTTGTTTGTCTTGTAGCACTTTTTACAACAAGACTAAACTTGAACAGTTCTAAACTGTACATACTGGATGAAGCTTATCCTCTGAAAGGGTTTCTTATTTCTATGTGGAATTTCCTATTATGCAGCGTCCTATAAATAAATATTAAATTATGCCCTGTTCCTTAAAAAACGGTAATTCAAAAAAGGAAAAAAATCAAAGTTAAAAAAATTTATAAGCATTAACTTCTTTCAAAAGACTAGCAGAAATTGACAATAAAATTGTGCAAACTATTCTGCATGTGTACCTGTACATATATTTTTTTCCATTTTTTTCATTTGTTCTTTTCCTCATCCCAGTTTTTCCTTACCATTGAACAATTTCTTTCTCTTTTACAGTCTTTGTTGTATCTTTTAGATTTCATTACCATTTCTGATTCTCATACTAATGAGATAATATGATGTTTGCATATATAGATCTGATTTATTTGACTTACAAATATAGTCTCTAGCTGCTTCCATTTATCTACAAAAACCTTATCAATCTATTTCTATCTACTTTTTTTTTTTTTTTGCCTTTTTGAGACAGGGTCTCACTATGCAGTTCAGGCTGGCCTTGAGCTCAGTTTTGTAGCCCAGGCTGGTCTCGAACTCGCACGGATCCGCCTGCCTCAGTCTCCCGAGTGCTGGGATTACAGGTGTGAGCCGCCACGCCCGGCTTCTATCTACTTTTAAATAGTAAAAAAGGCAAAGGATGAAGAACTGCATTTTAGCAAACCATTTGTTTCACTTAATACTGTTCTTTTCATTTTTTATTCTAGAGAATATGCAAATCATAAAATTAACATTTTATTCATTTTAATTATATAATAAACTAGGAATAAGCATTTACAATGTCATGAAACAGTGATCACTGTCAGGCTATCACAGAGATCAAATTGGTCAAGCAATAGCCGGAATTCATCCACATGGTTTGCACTGACAAAAGATCTACAAAACGCTGTGCATAGTTTGAGGGTAAACCCTGAGGTGATTTGACTGATGTTGCCAGATATAAAACTTACATTTTTTGTTATATATGTCTTTCTTTATCTTGGTCTTAACCATCCAGTAGAAGAGTCTAACCAAAAGGTATAAAAATTAAAGCCATATCAATAAACTGAGCTGTAAAAGGCTCACTTCAACAGCTTCCAACATTGCTAGTTGTGCTGATAACCTACTACTATTATGGACTGTGGGACTGTATATAAAGCTACTTTTTTTAGTTCAATGAGAAGAAAACATTTGTGCTAATAGTGTGTAGAGAACATATCATGTATGCATTTTGTACTCTGAATAACTACTATGATGACAACAATATGCAATATATTAATCATTGTAACTGCCCTACTAACCTGCTTTGAAATTGTCTCATTGTTGTTCTTTTCTCATTAAAATTTTTTATTTTTTTTTTCTTGTTTCAGAACTTTTGTCCTTTATTCACTCATTTTTATGGCCGGCTCAGCCCGCCTCAAGGGCAGGGCTGGCGCAGCATGTGGTGCCGGGGATCGAACTGCGGTATCTGAAGCTGCCCAAGCAGGCGCTTTAGACCACTGAGCCAACCCGCCGGGCCCCTTCTCATTAAAATTAATAAAATTTTTAAAAATGATCTATATACTTTTGCTGAAAATGAATTGTCATTTTAATTACAGAATTTTAATTAAAATTTTAATAATCACCATTTAAAAGTTTAATTAAAATTTAATAAACATAATAGCATAAACATATAATTTGGCAAATTAACTTTGCCTTCAAGTTTTTTCAATTAATATTATAGTTTTCATTTCTTTTTTTTTTTAAAGAATTTTTTATTTTATTTATTTATGTTTTTCTTGTTTCATAACCTTTATTTGCTTATTCACTCATTTTTATGGCTGGCTCAGCCCACACCCTGACGGCAGGGCTGGCGCAGCATGTGGTGCCGGGGATCGAACCGCGGTCCCTGAAGCCGCCCAAGCTTTCCCAAGCAGGCACTTTAGACCACTGAGCCATCCCGCTGGGCCCGTATAGTTTTCATTTCTATAAGCTTGGCTATCCTATGTAATTTCAATAAATAATAATTATATTTTCTTTCTGTTTTATTTCAATTAGCAAAATGTTTTCAAAATTTATATATGACATAAACTATACAAGATTTTTTTTTACTATACCAGAATTTTATTGCAATTAACAATTATTTTGTTGCTATTTTAGTGCTTTTTCTAAATATCTTATTACTTTTGCTTCTATTATAAATAAAGTGCTTCATTTCTTTTCTACATGGGTCACTGTTAATGTTTTAAGCACAACTACATTCACTCCTACCCCTACATCACGAGACCTAGCAACCAGTCTGAAGAATCCAGATGACTAACTCTTTTCTGCTACACCAGCGGGACCAAGCAGCCTGGGGAATGAGAGCCTCGTGGTAGGACTTAGGCTATGGTGGGTGTCATAGACAGCTGGGTCGAGTGGCACAGAGATGCCAAAAGCACCATCAGCCATGCCAGCCCAGAGATGGTAAGATGGGTGAGCTAGGTTTGTGCTAGGGACAAAAGCACATGGAATAGATGCAGACAAGTGTAGCTGTATTAGCTTTAAACTTTATTGAATTTCTTTTCTTTGTTTAATTTGCTTTTTCCTTCTCTTTTATTTCCTCTGCTTTTGTAAAACACTGGGGAGAACACCAGCGACAGAACACTAATCCCGTCTCCCGAACCCCGAGCGCAAGTTCAGAT
>PVJA010051438.1:0-12645 GCA_004027025.1 Myocastor coypus | reverse complement strand
TCAGCAAAGTGACTAACACTGGAATTATGATGGAGATTACATAGATACATAGCGTTGACTTTTCCCTCTAAAAGAGTAAATCTTAATGAAACACACTTAATAATCAAGTTATATAATTTTTCTGATTAATTAGGCATTGATCTTAATCTTTTCTAACATACATGTCTATTTATACATTTCTAATGGATAAATAATTTATTTATTTATTTATTTTTTTTCAAGTTATTTTATCTTTAATAACCTGGCAATAATTCAAAACTTGTTTCCTTTAACGGGGACGCCACCATCACTGCCACAAAGCAATGAAGAGACTGGATTTCAAAGACCCTGATGCTAAGAGTCCTTCTGGGCTCACATACTGACGGCTGGTCATGGAGTCTCGAAGGGTAGCAGCAGGTAGACGAGACGGGACAGGGGGAACGTTCCTCAGAGGACCGGGCGCGGCTGCTGGGTCATGAGCACCTTGAAGCGCTTCTTGATGGTGATTCGGTGTCGCGAGTATTTGTCGTCTGGGGAGAACCGAGCAGGATGGGCTGAGCATGTCTGTTGTCCCATCGGGTCAAATTTCTGCTCGAGGAAGAAAATGATCTCAGTACAAAAGCTATGGAAACCGCGCGTGGTGGCGCAGGCCTGTAATCCCAGCACTTGGGAGGCTGAGGCAGAAGGATCGGTGTGAGTTCGAGACCAGCCTGGGCTACAAAAGGGAGTTCAAGGGCAGCCTGAATTGCACAGCGAGACCCCGTCTCAAACAGGCAAAAAAAAAAAAAAAAAAAAAGGCGATGAAATGGGAAGGCGACAAGAGAAGAGACCTGATGGTCAGACCAAGAGCGCCGCCGGCTCCGCCACGCCTCCCTTCCAGATTTCCGCATTCCACGAGGCAACTCGCCAGCTGGACTCCCGCACTCCTCCCGCCTACATTGCTCGCCATGCTCGTTTACTACTTGTTTTTCCTTACCTTCAGCGTATACACTCGGTCGCCCTGCTCGTTCAAATAATATTGGAGAAACATGGCCACACTATCCAAGCACTCCTCTACCACAGCCCTAGCTCTGGTTCAACGGCTTCTAAATTTCCTTCCGGTGCAACTGGAAGTCCGCCTGAAGCATGCTGGGAAATGTAGTTTAAGGGTAGTCAACTGACCAGAAGGGGGCGCACTAGTGCACGATTTCTCTTGGGGCAATTTGGCAGCTTTGCAGACATAGGGGCAAGTTGCAATCTTGTAGGTGCTCTAAAGACTCATGGAGTGTGTCCACTGTGTGCCAGACAGTACTAGGTCTTGAGGAGCTTGGGGGGCTTATGGATGGACAAGGATTGAACATCGATGTGTGGGATCCCGCCTTGACCCCAAGATGCACACCCCTTTTCGAAGTTGTAACGTCCTAATGCCCTGGGATTCAAAAATCCTTATAGCCTAGGCAAGATTTTTCTTCTTCAACGCTTTTATATCCGGTTTCCCGCCCCATTTGAAAAATATTGGCGGCAAAGAGTGGCTGATGGGTATTGGATAGTCTTCAAAGCGAACAGACCGTTAAGTTAGCTTACTAAACGGAGCAAGTGTGTTCCAGGGATCGAGCTAAGATTTGGACTCGGGCCTCTAATCGGCAATGCCCGCACTCTTACAGTGGTGAGTAGCAACTTATAGCGTAATGAGGAGCCTCTTCTAGAGCATTTAGAAGTTTTAATAGAACGTAGTCTCTTTATAATTTAAAGAAATGAAAATGGGAGCTAAGATATTACGAAGATGGTGGCCATTGTAACACTCTTTACAGCGGCAAAACAATGAACCATTAACTTTGGAAACAGAAAAACCTGAATTTAAAAAAAATACCATTTGTATTTGTAGTTGTACAAAATATGCAAAGTTTCACAAGAAACATAAAACTATTGAGAACCTAGTTTCAGGGGAGAAGGGTGGAGGAATATTTATTCCTGTATGTTCTATTTTGCACTTTTGAATCATGCCAACATAGTATTTAAATTTTTTTTTTTAACTACCAAAGTAAGTTAACAAAGAGAAGAACTTTCTGGCCTAGAAATTTTAGGCAGCTTGGCAGGGTTTTTGTTGTTGCTGTTGTTGTTTAGGCAGCATGGTAGGGTTTTTGGTGGTGGTGGTGGAGGTGGTTGGTTGGTTGGTTGGTTGGTTGATTTGGTTTGGTTATATTTTGTGGGCTTTTTTAGCAGAGTGCAGGCTGTGGTTTCAGTGGCCTGCAGGGTTTATGGCAGTGTCCTGCTTAGGCACCGTGAGTCAGTTTTCCAAGGAGATGGTGTGCACACAAAAGTTGAACACCCTTCGTCAAAGACAGTACTAATTTTAAAATTTTGTTTCCAAACTTGCACTTGCCAGGCAGGCACTTGTGCCACGGAGCTATCTCCCCGGCCCCTGTTTCCTCAACTCTTATCTAGACAGACTGTGCACTCAGAATATGATTGGAAAATATGGCCATAGTTGAATTAAGCCAAATGTGTGCCACCAGTGTGTTATTGGAAAGTCAGTTACAGAGCTGGGTGGGTTTGAAGAGCACAAAATTAGATATGTTGGTGAAGAAGTGAAGATTAGGGAACCAAAGGTAAGACAATAGTATAATGTTTGGAATCTGAGAAAGGATTTACAAATTGTTGTAAAGAGGTGCACACAGGCCGGGCGTGGTGGCTCACGCCTGTAATCCCAGCACTTGGGAGGCTGAGGCAGGAGGATCGTTGTGAGTTCGAGACCAGCCTGGGCTACAAAAGTGAGCTCAAAGCCAGCCTGAACTGCACAGTGAGACCCTGTCTCAAAAAAAAAAAAAAAAAAAGGAGGTGCACACAGTTGTTGTGCAACTGAACTGTAGTTTGGAGGGAATTCTTGTTTCTGTTTGTGTCATTCAGTTTTTGTCTTTTGGCGGGTGATGGTGGTTGGTGTATAAAGGACTAAATGCAGAACCTTAGGCTGTGGATATAGCTTGGTGGCCTAAGTGCATGCCTGGCAAGCACAAGGCTGCAGTTTTATCCTTGCCTCCTAAATAAATGAGAGCGTTCATACTGAGCTATGTCCCCAGCCTAATTAATTAATTAATTAATTAATGTGGTGGTTCAAGACATGGTCTCACTATATAGCCCAGGTTGGCCTTGAATTTACAGCAATCCTTCTGCCTCAGCCTTCCAACTGTTGGTATTACAGGCATCTTCCACCCTTGTCTAGTTAAAGTTTTTATTTTGAGCTAGGGTTTCACTAAGTGGCTAAATTGTTCAGGCCTGACTTATAATTCAGATCTTCCTGCCTCGGCCTCCCAGAGTGTCTATCACCATGTCTGGCAGCCCCTGATTTGGGTTTACTTACTAGAGCCTTGTGTGGAATACCTCCCCACCGTTTCCCACTCTCCCCCCTCCCCCACAGCAGAATATTGGAATCTGAGGTTCCAGTTCTGTTGTGATCCACTCTTCACCTTCCTTTTCTTAGATACCTGTGCCACTGCTGTGGCCAGGCCAGTTTCTGGATCCTGGACCTTCCTGGATCATTCTGGAGGCTTCCAGAGGGAGGTGATGGCTTCCAACCAAGGTAGGGCCCTGTACCATCTCACTTCTGTGAGATTCACGTTTGCCTCCTCATCCTGGGATGAGCTCTTGGGGTTGGCATAGAGGAATGTGGGAAGCCAGTCCTCAGCACAGGTATCATACTTGGCGAAGCAGGAAAGCTTTACTGTGGGGGCGCCCTTCCTTGGAATGCATTAGGGCACCTTGGAGAAAACATGCTGAGAGTAGAAAATGGGTAGCAAGTAATGTACTGGGTCCTTGGAGAAGAAGCCATTTCCAGTGTCTCTGTGTGTGCTGAAAAGGCTCAGGAAGAGGGCCTGTGCTTCCCACTCCTGCGTTGTCTGTGGCTAACTGGAGTTGGCTCTAGCCTTTTGCCTAAGAAGACAAAACTGGAGCCTCTCCTAATCTTTATGAAGGTAAGGAGCCAGGCATAGAGGTGTATGTGTGTTATCCCAGCACTAGAGAGGCTGACGCAGGAGGATCACTGTGCATTTGAGACCAGTCTGGGCTACATAGTGAGTTCAAGGCCAGCCTGAACAGTAGAGTCACACACACAGACACACACACAGACACACACACACACACACACACACACACACACACACACACAGCAGATTAGGTGCCATTATCATTCAAATCCTGGGAGGGAGACAGGTTCCTTTTTTTTTTTTTGCGAGACCAGGGTTTGAACTCATGACCTTGTACTTGCCAAGCAGGCACTTGTGCCATGGAGCTATCTCCCTGGCCCTGAGGTTGTTATGATTATATATATATATATATATTTTCTTTGTCTTTTTGAGACACTATGCAGTTCAAATTGGCCTTGAATTCACTATGTAGCTGAGGTTGGGCTTGAATGCACAGTGACTCTCCTGTCTCAGCCTCCTAGTGCTAGAGTTACAGATGTGTACCACCATGCCAAGCCTATTTATTTTTTTGAGATTAGGGTCACACTGTGTAGTCCAGACTGGCTTTGAACTCACTAAGTAGCCCAGGCTGCCCCTGAACTCACAGAAATCTACTTGCTGAAGCCTCCCAAATGTGTTGGGATTGTAGGTGTGCCGCCATGCCTGGCCATGATGCACTGTTTGTGTGCCTGTCCCTAGTCTCTCTGACTGGAGTCCATATAGCTCCTCCTCAGCAGAGAATGTGCATATTTCTTGGTCCTTTCCCCAGCACCAGCTCAGTGACTTGTTCCCACTGTGTCTCAGATGTTGGCTGTTTGCAGCTCAAGCAGAAGGGCCACAGATGGTTTGTGTCACCAAATTTTGCCATATACAGCAGTGACTTCAACCTCTGGAAACCTCCCTCCCGTAATGACCCTTTCTGCCCGTTTTTGGTCCTTACCTAATCCTCTCTAGTTATTCCTGGCTGTTCTACATTATTTTTGGAAACCAAATGTCTAGGCACATATCCTTTTTTGGGAGCTGCTCTTTTGTATGTGGCTTAGGGGCCCCAGGACCCTGGAGCAGATGCTTTGAACCTCCTGTTTGGAGTATGTGGCGATAAGTGAATGTGTATGCAGCATGGGATGTGCTTTAGTGTGTCAGCTGCATGGGTCCCAGAGTCCTTAATTCTTATTCAGAAAGGCTGGGGAGATAGCTCAGTAGAATAAGTGTTTGCCTGGCAAGCACAAGGTCCTGAGTTCAATCCCCAGTTCCGAAAAAAAAAAAAAAAAAAATTCTTATTCAGAGATGGCATCTGTCTGGTTAATTTCCCATCACTGGGACTCAATGCCCAACACTGACAACTTAAAGGAGAACAGGTTTACATGGCTTACACTTCCCAGCAGGCTTAGTCGAAAGTTGGTTGCTCAGAGACACACTGTTACATGGCAGGAGGGCCTGGCAGAGGGAAGCTGCTCATTCCATGGCAGTCAGGAGGCAGTGGAGAGAAGGAACCAGGCACAGAAATACACCCTTTTGGCTGGGCATGGCGGTACACACCTATACTCCCAGCACTCAGGAGGCTGAGGCAGGATTGCTGTGAGTTCTAGTCTGAACGACAGAGTGAAACCCTGCCTCAAAAACAAAACAAAACCAAGACATTCTTCCAATTAAAAAGTGTTGGGCCGGCCAGATAGCTCAGCAGACTAAATTACCTACTTAGGCAGGTGCAGGGACTGGGGTTTGATTCCCCACATGCTGTGCCAGCCCCACTCCCGGGGAGACAGTGATTAAAGCTGTGTGGTGGCATGTGCCTGTAATTCCAGTGCTTGGGAGTCTGAAACAGGAAAATCACTACAAGTCTGATCTGTGTAGTGAGACCCTGTAGACCCTGTATAAATACAGAAAAAAAAAAGTGTTAGGTACACATACTAACTCCCCCATGATGAATGACATGATTATGTATAAGTATGTACTAATAAAAATAAAATTATAAACTCCCCTCCCTGCCGGGCGTGGTGGCTCACGCCTGTAATCCCAGCACTCGGGAGGCTGAGGCAGGAGGATCAGTGCGAGTTCGAGACCAGCCTGGGCTACAGAAGTGAGCTCAAGGCCAGCCTCAACTGCATAGCGAGACCCTGTCTCAAAAAGACAAAAAAAAATAAAAAATAAAAAATAAACTCCCCTCCCAAAATACCCTTCAGGGAAACCCTGTCACCCTCCTCCAGCCAAGCCCCACCTCCCAGCAGCAGTCTTCATAGCTCATGGATGAGTGAATCCATGGTGCATGCAGCCCCTCCATGATCCAGTCCCCTTCCACACAGGAGAATTTGAGGGGTGCATAACAGTCTGTTGCATAGGAAGGAAAGATTATGTGGAGTAATAGGAAAAGGAAGAGAGCATGAACCCCTGATCGTATTGAAACTATTTCTTCCTCCAGATCCCTGTGGGTGATTTGAAAAGGGGTCCAGCTTTTTCTGGACTGACTCCCTCACTGCATGAGGCTGCTATGGGCTCATTTCCTTGCAGAGCAGGTGTCAGCTGTTTCATGTCCCAGAAAACAGTCTGCCAGCCTTCCTGCTGACAGGAAGTTCTCAGAGACACCCTTAGAGATGGTGATATCTTAGGCCTTTGCCTGTCAGTCTCTGTCTTGGCTTTGCTGATGACCTTGTGAGTCTCAACTCCCCTGGAGTCTTGAGATACAGGTGTG
This sequence comes from Myocastor coypus, assembly GCA_004027025.1. Taxonomy (NCBI): domain Eukaryota; kingdom Metazoa; phylum Chordata; class Mammalia; order Rodentia; family Myocastoridae; genus Myocastor; species Myocastor coypus. Next base: position 6,039 of record PVJA010051438.1, on the reverse strand, counting down.
TTTGTGTCTTGTAGAAAACTCATTGACTCTTGACTCTCTGTCTCTGTCTTTGTCTCTCTCTTAAATTTATGTATTTGGGCCAGGTGTGGTGGCGCACGCCTGTAATCCCAGCACTCAGGAGGCTGAGGCAGGAGGATCGGTGTGAGTTCGAGATCAGCCTGGGCTACAAAAGTGAGCTCAAGGCCAGCCTGAACTGCATAGCGAGACCCTGTCTCAAAAAGACAAAAAAAAAAAAAAATATGTATTTGGCACAGGGTCTCACTACATAGCAGCTTGGACTTATAGTGATCCTCCTATTTTCAGCCTCCCTCCCCAGTGCTGGAGTTACAGGCATGCACCACCATACCAGGTTTCTGTGGCCAGGTCAGCACACCTATGGGTAGGGGTACAGGGCTGCTGTGGCATGTAGTGCCACACCAGGGTTCAATCCCCTGGTCCCTGTACCCTGTACTTGCCTAAGCAAGCACTTAGTCCACTGAGCTATCTCGCAGGCCCCTCACTAACTTCTCTAGTGCAGTAATTTTTTAATTTATTTATTTATTTATTTATTTATTTATTTATTTATTTATTTGGTCTTTTTGAGACAGGGTCTCACTATGCAGTTCAGGCTGGCTCACTTTTGTAGCCCTGCCTGGTCTTAAACTCTTGAACTCACATCAATCCTCCTGCTTCAACCTCCCAAGTGCTGGGATTATAGGCATGTGCCACCATGCCCGGCTCTCTAGTGCAGTAATTTTTAACTGGGAGCAAGGGACATCAAAATTCCCTGGGTAAGCTGGGCGTGGTGGCTCATGCCTGTAATCCCAGCACTTGGGAGGCTGAGGCAGGGGGATCGTTGTGAGTTCAAGACCAGCCTGGGCTACAAAAGTGAGCTCAAAGCCAGCCGGAACTGCGTAGTGAGACCCTGTCTCAAAAAGACAAAAAATAAAAAAATTCCCTGGTTATACACCTGTGCATGGTAGTGTGGTAATCTCAGCACTCAGGAGGCTAAGGCAGGAGAATCATTAATTCAGGCTACCCACGCATACACAGTGAGAGATAGTCTCAAGAAATTCACTTGGCAGCACTTGGGAGGCTGAAGCAGGAGAACTGCCACAAGTTGAAAGCCGGTCTCGGCTACGGAGTGAGCTTAAAGCTAGCCTGAACTCCAAAAGGGGACCCTGTCTCAGAAAACAAAAACCGAAACAGACAAGCATCCACCTACTTGGGAGACTTGTAAACTACACAAACTCCCCATCCATAGCCACTTCTCCACCTGTTAAGAATCAGTGCTCTGCTTCTTTAGGAGCTATAGAGGAACTCAGCCACCTAACTACCTCATTCTCTCCTTTTGTCTCAGCAACATCTCCACTTCCAGGACTGGACAGGGGCCTGATTGCTGGTGCTGCCTCAGCCCCCTTCACTGCCCTCCCTTTCACGCTGCCAACTCCTGGGACACCGGACCAGCCAGTGCAGGAAGCACCTACACAACACTCCATGCCTCGAGGGTTCTCTCCAGGAGACCCACTGGTGCTTTCTGCTTTCCCCAGCCCACTGTTGATGACAGGAGATGGGGGCCCTGACCCCAATAGGGTGGGGCCCTGCAAGATCATTGTCAAAATCAAGACCGAAACTGGGCCAGCTGGCCCCTTTCAGACTCAGAACTTTGTTGCCACTCAGCCAGCCTTCAGTTGGATCTCCTCAGGTGCTGCTGGTGGGGGCTCTGAGGCTGCTGCTCCACTGTATGTGAACACTTCTACTGTGAATACCATTCTGCCCACTTCCACAGTTTCTGTCAGTCAGGAGGGCCCCTCAGGCCTCCTTCCTCAGGTTCCACCAGCAACTACCCTACTGGCTTCCATTGTGTCCCAAGAAATGGCTTGGCCAGGGCCACAAGGGACCACTCGACAGCCCTTACAGGGTGAACTTGCCTATGTTTCTAAGAGTGTTTATGAGAACTTCTGTCGCTGGCAGCACTACAAAGCCTTTGCCTGGAGATACCTACCCCAAAGCCCTGATGCAGAAGCTCTTTCCTGCTTTTTCATGTAAGTGGCAGGGAGGGCTGAGGTAGATTATCTTAGTGCTTGGAGAGAACTTTGGTGTGGATACAGGAGCTTAGCTATACTCTGGGGCAGGTCATGAAGGGGAAGAGATACTATGAGAAGGAAAAACATAATAATCAACCTTTTTATATTCTTCCCAGTTCATAGCAAGCTTTCAGGTGTCATCTTTAAGGGATCTCACAACCCTGTGTGTTTGGTCAAGCAGTGTAGTCCTCATTTACAGATGGATGAGAGGACTGAAGATCACAGGGTTTCTGGCCTTAAAGCAAAATGCAGTGACTGGAACCTAGGTCTCTGGACTCCCAAGTGTCAGGGTCCTCCCGGGCTGTGTCACTGCCATATGACACTGAACTGAATGAATGGTTGGGCTCACCAAGCTAGGGGAGTGCTGTGCCTTGTCTGATTCCTGTAGTGAGGGGTAATGGTGCTGGGCCAGTGTAAGTGCTTCCTGTGCACCGTTCTCCGTCTTTGAACTGGGAAGTTGGGCGGAATAGGGAAAGCTTGGAGCTTGCTGGGCTTTTCCACTCACTAGATTTGTGATCCTGGATGGAGCATTTAGTACTTTGTCATCGGTTTTCTCATCTGAGGATTGCTGGAAAGATTAGAAGTGTTTGGCAAGGTGCCTGGCATAGACAACGTGTTGTTAAATAGTAACTATTATATTGTTATACAGACGCAATCCAAAGGAGAAAAAGGGATCACAAAAGGCCAAAATGCTCCTGATTAAGCATGTGTATTAAAGGAGCCTTGGGTTAGAGGCTGTTCTGTTTCTAAAGTCATCAGTCATCTGGGAAGTTTTTTCTCCTTTCCAACCTGACCTCAACTGCACTGTACCCTGAACATTTTATACAAATCACTGAAAGGTGCATGTTCCACTTAAGTAGACTTTGAGAGACCTTGCTTTTTTTGGTGTGGTGCTCAGGATGGAACCCAGGACCTTGAGTATGCAAGGCAAGAGCTCCACTGTGGAGCCACATCCCAGCCTGGCTTTGAGAAAACTTGTATGTGGTGGCCCCTCCGGCAGCAAAACTCCTGGAATTGGGATAACCCCAGTCCTGCCAAAAAAAAAAAAAACAAAAAACTCCTGGAGTGCCCCAATTCATCTGGCCTTGAGCAAAGGACTCCAAGGCTTCCTGAGGTCCTAGATATATAGCAGCTTGCTAATTTTCTGCTTCCTCCAGGCAACACTGAATTTCCTCTTTGAAGATTACAGGCTGAATTTCTAAATCTTGAGTCAGTAGGGGCTGTCAGGTTTTGCTTGAAATGCACTACTACTCCTGACTAGCTCCTGCTTTCTGTGCTTGGGACTCTGGGCAGGGTCTCCCTCCACATTCAGTCAAGACCTTCTAACTGGGAATCTGGGTGAATGCTGGGGTGTTGAAACGCAGTCATAGAAAGCTTCCACAGGTGATTTGAATCCCAGTAATGTTTGAGGAATCAGAGGGAAGCTCAAGGGCAAACATGAAGCCCTTTAGTTTTGTTTTTGTTTTGTACTGGAGACCAAACATTGGCTCTGAAGCCCTTACTTCAGGCTGGGCTCTAGCTAATTTTTGGCTGTCAAAGAACTCAGCAGGCTTTCAGAGTGAGAGTCTAAGCTGTATTTAGTCTGTGGTGGTAGCATGCAGACATAACTCAAAAGGTCAGTAAATAAAAAATAATATGCACCTTTAATTAGAGATTCATTTGGGTTAGAACATCTTCTAAAATGTAATAAAAGCTGGGAATTATGGTACACCCCTGTAATCCCAGCACTCAGGAGGCTGAGGCAGGAAGATCATTTTGAGTTTGAGACCAGCCTGTACTACAAAGTGAGCCCAAGGCTGGCCTGAACCCCATGGTGAAACCCTGCCAGAAACAGACCAAAAGAAAAACCAACAACAACAACAAAAAATACAACAGATGGGGCCTTGGGCAATGATGACTTTGAAGATGAGGCAAGGAACATGGGTTGAGGTCAGTGTCAGGTGTGTGTGTGTTTGTGGGGTCACACTTTCCAAATGTGACTGATCCATTGTGGTTTTAGCCCAGTGCTTCGCTCCCTGGCTCACCTGAAGCCCACTATGTCCCTGGAGGAGGGACTGCCAAGGGCCATGCAGGAGTGGAACCATACCAGCAACTATGGCCGGATGGCTTTCTATGAGATTGCAGAAAAGTGAGTTTCACTGATTTCCTCCCTGGCCTCAAGGTGGGCTGTGCAGCTGAGAGTGCCAGGGGGATGAAAAGGCATGTGGGTGTTGGCTAAAAGGGGGGTCAGGAGGAAGGGCATACACTAGGACAGGTTTCTTCCATCACCTTGACACTGAGGTTTTCTACCCTACTGATGCCCTCTTATAAGCTCTCCCACTTCCAGAGGTAGAATCTCTATTGAAGATCTTAGGATGGGACCAGAGCCTGATACCAGTAAGTTCTGTGCTGAAGGCACCTGGCAGTGAAGAAGCCCTCTGAGGCAAGTAGCAAGTAGTTAGAGGTACAGAACATCAGTACCCTGCTTCCCCTTCATCCCACAGGAGGGCTGGTTCTGGGAGACTGGTCAGTAGAAGCCAGATGTTCTCCCAGCTCTTATACCCATTTCTCCAGGATATACTTGGTTAAAAACATTTAGCTCTGGCCAAGCATGGTGGCACATGCCTGTAGTCCCAGCTACACTGGAGAATGAGGTAGAGGTATTTCTTAAGCCCAGGAGTTCCATACCAGTCTGACTCTATCTCAAACAAAACAAAACCAAAAAATGAAACCAGTTCTGAGGAAAGTGATTTCTTTCCTCCAGGCTTAGCTTTCATTTTCTCCAAGTCTTCTAGATACCCATCCCTTAAGATCCGTCCTTCCAGAGCCCATCCTGGCCTCAGGCCAGCAGTACCTGCTGGTGGGACTTGCTTTGGGAATCCTGCCATTCTTTATAGTTGTAGACAAGGGCAGATGAGGCTTTGAGGAAGGTCCATTGTGCCATCTTGTCAGGTTGACTGAGATCAACAAGCCTGGCTGGGCGTGGTGGCTCACGCCTGTAATCCCAGCACTCAGGAAGCTGAGGCAGGAGGATTGATGTGAGTTCAAGACCAGCCTGGGCTACAAAAGTGAGCTCAAGGCCAGCCTGAACTGCATAGTGAGACCCTGTCTCAAAAATAAATAAATAAATAAACAAACAAGCCTGGACTGGGGATGGTAGCACACATCCAGTGATCTCAGCACTTAGGAGGCTGAGGCAGAAGGATCATTTGAGCTTGAAACCAGCTTGAACCCCATAGCAAGACCCTGCCTCAAAAAGATAAGAAAAACAAAAAACAGGCCAGGACTCAGGATTGTTGCATTAAATTAGTGAGGCTGGTGAGCTAGATTTAGAAAAGAAGTACAGGCTAAGTCTCTGCCCTGGAGAGGTTTGATCATTCCTTAACAATCTTCCTACACTGGGCGTGGTGGCTCATGCCTGTAATCCCAGCACTTGGGAGGCTGAGGCAGGAGGATCGGTGTGAATTCGAGACCAGCCTGGGCTACAAAAGTGAGCTCAAGGCCAGCCTCAACTGCATAATGAGACCCTGTCTCAAAAAGGCAAACAAACAAAAAAAAAAACACAAAAAAAAATCTTCCTAAGTGACCACATGTAGATGAAGGGATATAATGAATTTGTGAATTTTCCCCAAGCTCCTATGAGCAGCTTCATTCTGGAGCCTTGATTTATTTATTTATTTATTTATTTATTTATTTATTTATTTTTTATTTTTTTGTCTTTTTGAGACAGGGTCTGGCTATGCAGTTGAGGCTGGTCCTGAGCTCACTTTTGTAGCCCAGGCTGGTCTCGAACTCGCACCGATCCTCCTGCCTCACCCTCCCGAGTGCTGGGATTACAGGCATGCGCCACCACGCCCAGCTGGAGCCTTGATTTAGATCAGCCCTTCTTGTCCACACTTGGCCTGGCGTCTGGGTTCTTTTTTTTAAATCTTTTTTGAGACAGGGTCTCGCTATGCAGTTCAGGCTGGCCTTGAGCTCACTTTTGTAGCCCAGG
>PVJA010051437.1:0-12727 GCA_004027025.1 Myocastor coypus | reverse complement strand
CCCAACTACAAACTTCAGGACACATATCTGCTGAAATGCATTTCATTTTCAAGGTGGAGGGAGAATTGCTGTTTCTTAAATCCTTTGCAGGATCTGAGTGCCGCTGTCTAGAGTTTTGTAGAACTGACCCTTGATATCTGCAGGGTGGCTGGCTGATGTCAGTCAGGTGTCACCATATGTACTACCTGTTGGAAAGGGGACGGCATGATTTGGACAGGTACAGATCCAAGGACTGTGGTGAAAGGGAGAACCTGTTTTCAGACGTGGGAAAACCTGAGAGTTTGTACAGATACCTGTCTTCCCAGAGAAGGCAGACTCTCGGGTTCATTGTAAAGTGCCTGCTGCATCAATAAAGCTCTTGGCTTCTTAGTCTATCCATTGCGGTGTGTTTCCTGTATGTAAAAAGTGGTAATGATGGGATGGTAATGAGTGAGGAGTTTGACTGTTCTGGAAGCGAGACGGGGTGGCCGTGTCCCTGCAGGCAGTGAGCATGGCAATCTCTAGGCCTCGTGCCATGGCAGTCCCATGGGCCTTGGACACCCTGCTGCTGGCTGCTATGGAGAAGTGTTTTGCTGAATACTATTTATTGTTTCTTACTCCTTTGATTTGTATGTAACTTTGGAGCTTATTTAATTTAATAAAGTGCCAAACATTTAATAATTGATTGAGGCTTTAACAGTCTTCAGTTTGTGTGATTACATGTACAATCTTAGCGTGAGCTAGAGTCCCTCCCTGTCTCCTGAGGCTGGGTCTGCTCTCTGGAGGAATTCTCTTAGCTCTGTCCTAAGTTTCTTTGAAGAACTAAACTCAAAGCAAAGGCATAAACACATAGCAAAGGCAAGGAGCCCATTTGCCCTCCTGGGTCTCGCAGGCCATGGGATGTCCACAGACTTCCACCAGAGCAAAAGCCCCTATTTCCCCAGCTCATGGTAGAAGCACTGTGATGCTTGGGTGATAGGACTACACTGTTGGTTTTATTAAATTACATGTATTTATTTGCCCAAACCCAGTCTGGAGAGGGTCCTTTTGAAAGACAAGAGTGTAGTGCTTTAAGTATGACATACAGGGGGCTGGGGAGATAGCTCTGAGGCACAAGGGCCTGCCTAGCAAGTGCAAGGTTGTGAGTTTGAACCCTGGTCCGCAAAAAAGTATAAGATACAATATATTAAAGAGTCAAAGAAATATATACCAAACAATATCAAGTGAAACCCACTGCAGCTGCATCTGGATTAAACAGTTTTAATCAAAAAGTGTATTGCACCACAAATGAATCTTCTACAGCCAGTTTTATATTACCCTATTTACAATACTGGGAGATCCAAGATCCATTGCTCATAGAAAGGTATATATATATATATTGTATCACAGAAAGTTTTATACAAGTAAAAGTGCATTAAATCACTTGGAATATTTATTCCACTTTTCCCCTTAAAGCTGAAGGAAATTCCACATGCAGGAAGAAAGCCTAGTCAGAGGGAGTCTTCCCAAGCCAGTCAGCTTCCTAAGGGCCCCCAGCCACCCCTCTGGCTGCTGTGAGTGGGGCTGGAGGAGCTGCAGGGAGAGGGGTAGCCGCTGCAGGTGCCCGGCCTCGGACTGCCCTGGCCTCCCAAGGACTTGCTCCTGGATTAGCTGAAGTCCTCCTTTCCTGAGACGCTACCTGTCACCCCTCCGAGAACAGAAGGGACCGCTGTGTCACGGTCTCACCTAAATGGGAAGGAGCAGTCTGAAGGGCACAGACGGCAAGGAGAGCCACATTAGGTGACTGGAGAATGGCTGTTCTGGGTGGCAGAGCCTGAGCTGGGCCAAGGTGACAATGGCTTGATACCACCCGGAACTTTAGTGGGTAAACTGCAAGTACTGTTCTGTGGGATTTTTTTTGCGTGTATTTGTATATAGGTATTTTTGATGTTAAACATTACTGAGAAACAAGTGTCTATACTTTGAGAAATGATAATAAATTTAGGAGTTAATTCAGTTTATTTGCCAATGAAACTTTCATCAAACTATAAAAGCGCTGCCCTTTAGGTTTTTTTTTTTTTTTTTTCTTGTTTCAGAACCTTTGTTTGTTTATTCACTCATTTTTTATGGCCGGCTCAGCCCGCCCCGAGGGCAGGGCTGGCGCAGCATGTGGTGCCGGGAATCAAACTGTGGTCCCTGAAGCCACCCAAGATCCCAAGCAGGCGCTTTATACCACTGAGCCATCCCGCTGGGCCCCTGCCCTTTAGGTTTGATGCTGCAGCTTCTCCACAACATGTGTGACAACCAACACAAGTGCCTGTCGGCTGCGGCCAGAGGGCTGGCTGCGTGTGCAGTTAAGTACTGCTGTCAGCTTTTGCTGTGGGGATGCCGGGTGCAAACGTCACCTGAAGTAGAGGGGGGCAGGGTGGGACACAGGGCAGCTCTGCATACAAGACAGACTGATGTTTGGGTCAAGGTTTAGACAAGAAGGGACAGCTGTGCTTCTACTGAATCCAGCAAATTGTCCTTTAGTAAAAAGGTGTGATTAACACTTGGTCAGTGGTAGAGTGACAGAATTAGTAGCAAAGCAGATGAAATACCACCATTGCTTCTGAGAGCAGGTTCCACAGAAGGCTGGCAAAATTACAAAGGGACCGGAATCCCAGGTTTATAAATAGTTTCCTCTTGATGCTCTGGTTTTCCTTTAAGTACACCAATTAAATGGGTCTTATAATAAAGGTAAGTTTATGATAGTGAAGAACTTTAGCTATAAAAAATAGTTTAAAATGGTTTACCAGCAACCTATCCAAGACAAGTACATTCATTAAAAAGGCAATTGAGTGTATTTGGTACTATACTTAGGATCTTTTATCTGTTAGCTAGTTTTAAGCAAAATGGAGATACCATCAAAAAGTTGCATATTCATTCATCCGCTCTGGCCCAGAGTGTCTTAAAAGATGTACCCATCTCAAGTTCTAGGTGGTTTAGGAAAATGCAATGTGTTTTGGAGAGGAAGGGTTAGAAGCCTCTCCTCATTCTTCAGAGCCCAAGTCACTGTGGAGGAGGACTGTGGAAAGCCACCCCCTGAGGTGGCTTCTCATGGAGGAGCAGGCAGGGGCTGGCCTGCAGGACACGCTCCCAAGGGCTGTCTGCCTCCAGTGTCCTCTACAGGGAGTCAGCTGCCTTCTGACAAACAGAAACTTGATGCTTTAAGTGCTACTGTTGAGAGTTAGAGGACTCAGGTACAGATGTGAGCTGGCCAGGACTGCTGGGACCCTCCCACTTGGTGACCAGAGTGGCATGGGATCATCTGCCTCCTGAGGTTCATGTCAGGCTGCAGGGCAATGGGCCTTAAGTCTTGTAAACAATGTTTAGACATGTGTACAAAATACTGCAGTTACAGTGATTAAAAACCCACCCAGACTGGTGTGTCAGTGTTCTTTTCACAGAAAAAGGTGTCAAAGCATGGCTCTCATCCCTGGCTGGTTCCTCTATGACCATGGTATCCGAGGGTTTGAGATAGATGGCCGGATGCTGCCCTTGGGAGCTGGCTTGGAGCCAAACCACGACATCTGCATGAGGAATAAAAAAGGCTCTTGAGAAGTATAGTAGGTGCAGAGGTGGCAGACACAGCTGCTCACCTGGGCTGGACTCTGCTCTCCAGACATTCTGACTGGCTTTGATTGAGCAGAGGATGAAATGGTTCCTGCTGGGTGAGGAGCCCGTTCTACATAAGGGAAGGAAGCAAAGGAAAGTGGATTGACAAGAATGAGGTGGGGGATTTTAGGTTTTCTCTGTTATAGCATTTATATATAGGTGCCTTTGAGATTTTATTGTTTTGTGTTCTGGGACATGAACCTGCAGCCTTGCATATGGTAAGCAAGTGCTCTGCTACTGAATTATACTTGCAGGCCCCCTCCTCTGTATTTAGGACAGGGTCTTCAGCATCTACATCAGCGGTTCTCAACCTATGGGTTGCGACCACAGCAGGGGTCAAACAACCAAAACACAGGAGCCGCCTAAAGCCATTGGAAAATGTTATTTATTACATTCCGAATCATAACTGTAGCAAAACTACAGTTTTGAAGTAGCCACCAAAATTATTTTTTGGTGTGGGTCACTGCAACATGAGGAACTGTATTGCGGGGTCATGGCATTAGAAAGGTTGAGAACTACTGGTCTACATGGTCTTACTACATAGATCAGACTCAGTGATTCTCCTGTTTTCAGCCGCCCAAGTGCTGGGATTACAGGCTTGTGCCACCACATCCAGTCTCAACTGCTGTCTCAGTGTGCCCTGTAGACAGGGCTGGCATGGCATACTGGAGACTGAACCTGGCCACTGGGCTGTGCCTAAGCTTTAGTCCACTAAGCTATCAGGCCAGCCCAGTGCAGCCTTCGTTTCTGAGACAAGGTCTCACCATGTAGTTTAGGTCAGCCTTGAATCACTACATAGCCCACACAGGCCTCCAACTGCTGAGGCCTACACCACCACACCTGCCTCCCCGTACTTTTTTTTTTTTTTTTTAATTTATTTTATTTTATTTATTTTCTTGTTTCACAACCTTTGTTTGTTTATTCACTCATTTTTATGGCCAGCTCAGCCCGCCCCGAGGGCAGGGCTGGCGCAGCATGTGGTGCCGGGGATCGAACCGTGGTCCATGAGTCTGCCCAAGCTTTCCCAAGCAGGGCTTTAGACCACTGAGCCATCCCGCCAGGCCCCCCTCCCCGTACTTTTTTGGACATCTAGGTGTTAGGCCAAATCTGGAGTGGTGATGGAGTGCAATCAGTGAGAGTCTGAAAGTCAGATACTGACATTTGGGCACAAAGGATGTCCTCAGCATCACCTGATCAAGTCACTGCCTGGCACCAAAGCAATGAAGCAAGGAAGCAGCTGCAGCTGGTTCCCTGACTGCGTGGCTGGTCGCATTTACCGAGAAGCCTACCTTATACTCCAGGGTTTCTTTGAGCATATTCTCTTCCTCTTCAGAAAAGTTCAGCAACACTGACACTGCTTTGATCAGATGAAAAGCCTGAAACAGAGTGAGCTTTGCTGCTATGGGCCTTCGTGGGGGTGAGGCAGGAAGTCGAGGCACGAAATGGCAGCATTTCCTGTGGCCTGCTTAACGAGGACCAGGTGGGTGAAGCTCAGCGCTTCCGCGGTCTGACAGCAACAACGTACTCTCTGTCCGCCCCGCCACCTGTCGCTCCGCAGGCTGGCACGGCAGACCGGTTCCCGGGACTCAGCTCAGCACCTTGGCTGGGATGGAGAAGCTGAGCCTGCATCTCCCCTGGGAATCTGTAGGCCGCTGAGGGAGGAGACAGCTTGAGGAGGAAGGGGTGGGACAGGCAGGAGGTTGAGAAGGGCAACTCCACGGGGCTGGACCCAAAACCCAAGTGGTAGCTGGGAGCTCTTTACCTCAGATTCTCGACAGGACATGAATTTTAAAACAACATGTTTCAGGTACTCAAAGTTGATCTCTCGAGCATCCGTCAGGTCAGCATTATTTGTGACAGAAGGAGCCATGTGTGGCATTTCGGGGCCTGGCTTCTCTCGGACGTCAAAGAGCTCACTGTCAGGTTTGATTTTCTGAAAAACCAACAGAGAGGTCTTCTGGAGGGTGCCAGTGGGCCATGACATGGCTGGGAAGGAGAGACTGACTCCCAATGCTCCTAGGTTCCTCAAGAGCGACTCCTACCCCAGGGGAGGGGCCGACCAGCCCTGCTCCACCTCTCTCCAGCTTGAAGGGCAAGAGGAGGGAGAGCTCAGACAGTGCAGGTGGGGATGGCAGCTGAGGGGAGGGACATATCAAGGGCATGGGACTCCCGAACAGTGAGCGCCCCAGCCTGGAACAGGGTGCTGTTCTTGTCCAGCACAGGCCAGTCACGGCCACATACACAATGTCAACAACCACTGTGTGACTTCCCGAGCAAGCCCTCATCACAAGGGAAGGCACAGGCGCAGCAGGGCAGGAGGGCGGAGGGCACTTAGCCAAGGTCTTAAGCCCACCCAGTGGGCAGCCACTCAGATAGGGGGCGGGAGAGCCTGGACGCAGGACAGTGAGGGTTAGGGCAGGGCAAAGAGTGGGCACTCACCAGCTCCCTCTGCAGCGTCTTTCTGAGCTCCAGCATCCTCTGCTGCATCTGCTTTATGGTCTGAAAGAACCCACCCACCACGGCCAGCAGTTAGGAGGCACAGGTCACCACTTTCCAGAGGTGAAGAAAATAACAAAGACACCCCTGGTGAGCACCTGAGCACCTGTTACCAAGACTGCCCCAGCGTTCCTCGCCAGAGGCTGTCAGGAGTTCCATGCGTGCAAGTAACCCTGCGCTCCTGCCCTCCTGCTTTGGCCTGGCCAAGTCTCACAGGGGCCGCCTTTTGCTATGGTCCTCTGCAGGACAGGACTCCCCAGTGCTGCCTGCCACCCCTGCTACTTTATCTTAGGCTTTCCTGCTCATTAACTCATCTAGTAATTACTGATCAAGTCCTTACTAAGTCCCAGTATGTCCTTGGGACTCGGGAAAAACAAGATTAAAAGAACCACTTTCTGCTGAGAAGGAAAGGAAGCAGGAAGGTAAGTGGGGGGAGTTCTGGCGGGGAATTCTGCGGGGGGTGGGGCATGCAGCCCGCATGGACAGCCACAGGGCAGGCCAAGGTCCCCAGATGAGCAGCTGCTTCTAGGTTCACAGACAAAGCCGACAGGGAGAGGTGGAGAGGGCTGATCACAAGGGGCTCTGTGGGCCACTGCAAGGCCTCTGACTTGAACGGAGACAGGAGACGTCATCAGACTGGGAAAGGCAATCTGCAGTGGGTGAGAAAGCCTCTGACTTGGGTAGGCTTGAAGCGGGGAAGTTGTGGGCTGAAGACGCCTCCAGGTGGTTCGTTATTTCCTGAGGGCCACACAGCAGCAGAAGCGAGGAGCACAGGAAAGCTGGAGTCTGCACCTCCATTCGGTGTCCCGAATGCAGGGCAGCAGAGGGGACAGGGAGGGTGGGCCCAGAGGTGAAAGTGGAGGAGGAGGAGGCAGAGCAGGGTGCAGCATGCAGTGTGCTGGACTGCTGGGAGACAATGCCTGGGGACAGTGGTCTCAGGCTCCCGCCTGTTCTGGTTCTGTGGCTGTGGGTACGGGGAAGGGGCTTGGCCAGTGCAGCCGAGGACAGGGGGAAGGGGGTGGAGAATGGAGGGTGTGGGCCAGGCAGTATGACCATGGCTGTGCAGGGAGATATTGGCAGATGGCAGGGACTGGGGCACGGTATACATCAACGCCACCAGCAGCCAAAACTAAATTCCAGGAAGGCAGGTGTGAGCTGAGGCTGTTCAACCAGAGAACGGCAGGTGGCCCCTTCCACAGAAGTCAGTCTTAGTCCTGTGGGATGTAAGAAACTGCAGGAGGCCTGGCCTCTGGGAGGTTGGCCATGTCCTGTGCACCTGTGCTGTGCGAGGTGGCGCCTGGCCATCGTGACTCTCATTAGTCCACTGAGCCACATATTTGTTCTGTATACTTTCCTGTATATTTCACATTTCCCAGAAAGAGATTACATGAAGACGGGGAGGTGAATAACTCCTCCCTCTGTTTATATTTAACACTTGTTCCACTGTTGGGGGACTAGGATTTCAGACCATCGCAATACGCAGTGAGCGCAGTACGCTTCAGAGGGCCCTTTAAAACCCACGATGAGCCGGGCATGGTGGCTCACGCCTGTAATCCCAGCACTTGGGAGGCTGAGGCAGGAGGATCGGTGCGAGTTCGAGACCAGCCTGGGCTACAAAAAGTGAGCTCAAGGCCAGCCTCAACTGCACAGTGAGACCCTGTCTCAAAAAGACAAAAAACAAAACAAAACAAAACAAAAAAACCCCACGATGAGCTGGGGAGATAGCTCAGCAGCATAAGCCCCTGCCGGAGAAATGCTAGGTGGTGAGTTCGATCCTCAGAACATTAGAAAAATCCATAATGAAACAAGATCCTGATCTCTCGGGCATCCTGCCAAGCCCAGGCTGTTTACAGGAGATTTAATGCATGTTCCTTTCATCCCCTATCCCTGAAGTCCCCTGGAGTCTGAGGCCCAGTGCTGTCATCCCCAGCTGTGGACAGCAGAGCAGTGGGAACAGCCGGGCTCTGACAATCTGGACAGGAGCTTAAGGGACTTGGAAAAAGACAAAGCAATAGTGAGAGGAAGATATGAAGCAGGAGGGAACCTTTCTGAGAGCAGGGCCAGTTGCTTATCAGCCTTTTAGTTAGGATCAAATGTTGGGTCTGATCAAATCTCAAGGGCAGGGATAGACTACAGACACACAGTACAAGGCGTCCTCACCTTATTTTTCTCTGTAAGCTGCTGCTCCAAGTCTTGCTTCTCCTTCTGTAGCTGCCCTGCATCCATGGCCCCCACCTCACCATTTGGTGTTCCTTCTGCAAGGGGAAGCTGGTACACAGGGTCCTGTGCAGCCTTCACAGTGACCTACAGGGTGGGTACAGTGGGCTGAAGCTAAGACACAGGTGTGGAGAGAGGCGCTTGCTTGTGCACAGCTGTGCCTGGCCAGGAAGCACAGGCCAACAGCAGAGGCTCCCATAATGCCTCTCCATGCCACTCCTAGCCAACTGGGCCCTCCCCCATCCCAAAGGAAGGGTCCCTCTGCGGCACTGGCTGCACTTACAGGTGCTTCTGGGCCCTGCAGCCTCCGCAGGTCCTCCTGTACCTCCTCTGGGGCAGCCTCCGGGGCCCTGTGGCTCCTCAGGGCCTCCAGCTCGCCCTGAAGCTGGCGCATCTGCAGCAGAACTGCGTCCTGACCTGGGGTGGGGCAGGACGTACAAGGTGTGAGCCTTGTACTGGGTTGCTCTGTGCTGGCTGGGCAGGGTCAACATTCACCTTTTTTCAACTGGAGGATCTCCTGCTCCTTTTGGAGAAGCGCCTCAGCCTTTTCCTGCAGAATCTGCTCCTTCTCATCAATTGTAGCCATTAGCTCAGCAGCCTGGGGGAGAAACCAGCATGAGGTGGGGCTGGCACCATGACCCCATCTCACGGGACTGCTACTCACCCACTGCCCTGGGGCCCAGAAAACCCTGCCCAGGGCTACAACAGAGCCAGGCTTGTCCTGTGGACATGCAGCAAGCTATTCCTCTTGCACTGCCAGGAGGTGACTCTTTCTCCCCATGCCCAGGACCACAGCAGGCCAACCAGAGATGTGGTTGCTCTGCTAGTGCTGTTGTGGCTGTGCTTCCCACTTTGTTCCAGTGTCTGGAAGGACTTTCCAGAGGAGACTGAGACCCTGAGAGAGGTCACAGCTCCCACGGTCCAGAGCCAGTGAGCCAGCAGGGTGGGACCAGCACCTCCAAGGACAGGCTTTCACACACCTTCTGCTCGTAGCCCAACCCACTTGGAGGTAGCTTTGGGGCTGTGGGCAGGAAGGACCACCTTGTACAGCCAGAGCTGCAGGTCCTTGTTGAGGACTTTTTCCAGTTACTACTTACAAGGCCAATAACTGACCCTCAAAACCTGAAGGGAGGTCCTATGGCTGAGGTTTTTTTTCTTTTAACATGCACTCCCAGTTCCCTAGAGATTAGAGGGCATCACGCAGACCGCTGCATTCCCAGATGGCGGGGAGCCCAGGCACATCACCACTCTTGCCCATCACACCCTGGCCCACACCGCAGTATCACATGCCCACCTGGTGCTGGAACTCTTCCCTCTGCTTCCGCACCTCCTCCAGGGCCTGAGCCATGGCCACGCTCACAACTTCTCTTTGGCTCCACTCTTCCTACAATTCAGACAACAAGTAGGAAGTGGAATTTTTAAAAAATCTTTTTAAGGGCCTGGCAGGATGGCTCAGTGGTCTAAAGCGCCTGCTTAGGAAAGCTTAGGTGGCTTCAGGGACCACGGTTCGATCCCCGGCACCACATGCTGTGCCAGTCCTACCCTCAGGGCAGCCTGAGCTGGCCATAAAAAAAACAAATAAACAAACAAAAGGTCTGAAACAAGAAAAAAAAAATAAAATAAATTCTAAAACAAAAAATCTTTTTGATTTAGGGTCTCGCAATGCAGTTCAGGCTGGCCTTGAGCATACTTTGTGCCCTAGGCTGGTCTCAAACTTCTGCCTTAGCCTCCTGAGTGCTGGCATTGCAGGCATATGTCACTATGCCTGGATAAAATGACCCCATTTTACAGGAGAGAAAAATGAGACTCTGAGAGGTTAAGTGATTTGCCCAAGGTACCAGAAAAGTAAGAGGTTGAGACAGACTAAAATCCAGCATCGGAGGTCTGAGCCAGGGCTTTCGGGTGTCAGGTCTTCCCAGAGCACAGGGACTGTCCCTGAGGCAAACACACCTCCAGGACTGATACCTGTGCTCTGCAATCAAGTGACCACGTGAATTCTTGGGTGCCTGAACTCTGGCAAGGAGGATGCTGTGGAGGGAAGGAGAGGTGATGCCTGCTGACTTGGGCTAGGCCGAAGCCCTGCTGTCTGTGTGTGTGTGTGTGTGGGGGGGTAAGTGCCCCTGCATTGCTGTCCTCTAGCCCTACTCTGAAATTCTGGTGCCACATGGCTCTAGTAGGGCCACCAATAATGCCAATAACAGACTAATTTTATGGCATGTAAATTAGGCCTGCCAATGACAATACCTTATCACTTTGACCAAATAGATTCATGCCAGGATAAATCTGTCACTCAAGATGAATGAAGAATTTTTTTTTCATACTGGAAACTGAACTTGATATTGGACTTGCCAGGCAGGCGCTGCGTCATTGAGCTATATCCCTGGCTCAGAATCTCTTCTCCTCTAGGACCCTTCTCTATTGGCAAGCAGAAGCTGAAGGGGAAAAGCCTGGCTGCCCTGGGGTTGCTCGGCCAGATGTCCTAAGTTTGGAGTTGCTGTGGCAGGAACAGGGACAGGTCAACAGACAGGTCGGATCAGGAGCCAGCTCTAGCTTGACCGGTCTTTCCAGCTCTGTGAGCTGTCCAACTTGTGTCCGGAAATCTACCCAGCTGTGCTGTGGTGTTAGGGCCCCTGCCCAGGTGAGGTTGGAACTGCCTTCCTGTGAGTCCACTCCTGGTAGACAGGAAAACCTGGTATGGGACTTGAGAGGCTGCAGGGTGCTCTGTGGACATGCAGGACGAAGGAGAAGAGGTTTCACCTGGGTGGGTGGAGAGCATGCGGTGGTTCAGGAGGTGGGGATGATAAGACAGTAGGCTGTTGACCCTCAAGAGGTTATTACTATCTTCCATTTAGAAAAGGGAAATGGACACCTGTAGGGGTACACACCTGTATCCTTAGCATTTGGGAGGCTAGTTTGAGGCCAGCCAGGCAGTTCAAGGTCATCTTGAACTACAAAGCAGCACCCTCCGACAAGTTAAAAAAGAAAAGGAAAAAACAGATTTCCTTAAGAATCACGAGGGAACAAGAGGAAGAAGAGAGGAGGAGAAAGGAAGAGGAGAAAGGAAGAAGAGGAGGAGGGAACAGGAAGAGGGGGAAGAGGAGGAGGAAGAGGAAGAGGAAGAAGAGGAAGAAGAAGAATCATCATCATCATCATCAGCATCATCATCATCATGGAGGACCAGGCATGGTAGCTATGCCTATAATCTCAGCACTTGGGAGACTGGGAGGCTGAGGCAGGAGGCTTGTTGCAAGCTCAAGACTAGCCTGGGCTACAAAGTGAACCCCAGGCCTGCCTGTACTGCAGTGAGAATCTGTCTCAAAAAGACAAAAACTAAATATGAAAAAAAAAAATCATGAGGGAGTAGGCTGGCGTAATGGGTACGTGGGGCTCCAAAGTCCATGTTACAGCCACAGAAGATCCAGGCTTGGGGGTCTGAGGCTGAAACTTTCATCCCACATCTGCTGCAGCAGAAAGCGTGGCCTGCACCCATTAGGAGCCTGTAGCCAGCCAACCCACCAGGCGCTGGTGAGTTGGAATGAAGTGTTTGCCAAGATGGACTAAAGATTGGGTTATAAAACAAGTTAGAATATTAAAGGACTAAAATCATCCAGAGAAGTGTCTGATCAAAATAATTTCAAACTTCCAATGTCCAGAAAACTCAAACATCTGGAAACTGGCTACAATTTTAACAGTCCTTGTGTGCTGGCTTTCGAGTTATGACCTCTCAGCAAACACTGAGTTTTGAACCCCACTGACTGTATTTCTCCTCAGCCAGCTGGATGCACTAATCTCTGCCAACCTGGGACACTCCAGGGAGACTGGAAGCCAGAGGAGGGAGGAATCCCTGGGTCCTGCCTGCTTCTGGATTGGGAGAGCTTTAACCAGTGAGCTTCTGCACCCTGGCAACTGGGACCTTGCACCCAGCAGCAAGGGCACGTGCCTCACAGTTTTTCTCACATGCAGGTGATCCCATTCTTAAAGCAGGTGCTGGGCGTGGTGGCTTACGCCTGTAATCCCAGCACTTGGGAGGCTGAGGCAGGAGGATCAGTGTGAGTTTGAGACCAGCCTGGGCTACAAAAGTGAGCTCAGGCCAGCCTGAGCTGCACAGCGAGACCCTGTCTCAAAAAGACAGAAAAAGAAGGGGGTGGGGCAAATGAGAAAGTCAAATATTCTTAAAAATAAATAAACAAACGAAAGAAAGAAAAAAAGAAAGAAGCCGGGCGTGGTGGCGCATGCCTGTAATCCCAGCACTTGGGAGGCTGAGGCGGGAGGATCAGTGCGAGTTCGAGACCAGCCTGGGCTACCAAAGTGAGCTCAAGGCCAGCCTGAACTGCATAGCGAGACCCTGTCTCAAAAAGACAAAAAAAAAAAAAAAAAAAAAAAAAAAAAAAAAAAAAAA
>PVJA010051436.1:0-12824 GCA_004027025.1 Myocastor coypus | reverse complement strand
AAGAAGAAGAAGAAGAAGAAGAAGAAGAAGAAGAAGAAGAAGAAGAAGAAGAAGAAGAAATTAAATGTAGTCAAAAAGCTCATCACAGTACTTTGCCTCAGAATCCGGAAGCCATCTGAGTTGGCTATCTGCTCTTTCTCTCTGTACCAATGAACTTGAACTGTGGCTGTGGCCTGGACTCTGCATTCAAACACAACACACTGACCTCTGGTTGCAGAGATGTCTTGCAGATGCTGAAGAAAAGACACAGAGTTCACAGAGTGGAAGACACTTGGTACCACACACTGTGTGGTGATTTGGGGTGCCACCTTTGGTAAGTGTGCCCACCTTTTATCATCATTGTTGAAAACTGGCTCTATCTTGATCAAGACAGGAGTTGCGGGCATTGTTTGGGGCCTTATAGTATGCTATACAGCCAGTTGTAAATTCTTTTTATCTTAACTCCATAGATCAATGTTTAACTTATTTTATTATTTTTATTTTTAAAATTTTGTATTAATTTGAATGAGAAAGAAACAGCAATGAGACAGTTTCAAAACAGGTTAGTAGGACAGTTACAATACTTAATGTATTGCATATTGTCCTTGTAGTAGTTATGCAGAATACAAGATACAAGCATGGTATCTTGTCTAAATACTGTTAGCAAAAAATCTCACTGAACTAAGAGAAAGTAGCTATATATCATTATTCATTTCACTAAGAGCTGCTTTTCAAATTAGAGAACAAATTAATTAAAAAAAAAAAAAAACCTTTGTTTTGGTGAATTCCACCATTTTTGTGGAGAACCTATCTACTCACAGACTTCACCTACATTTTTGGTCACAGTTGTCGTGGGCCATATGGTTATTTGTTAAGAGCCCTGAATTATAGTTTATAGCACTTGGGCCAAACTCTCAACTACTTTCTTTCACCCCCTTCACCTTTGATTTTTTATAAAGTGATAATTATCTTTGAAGTCCTTCTTATTTCTCTTTTTTTTTTTCATGCTTCTTTGGTGAAGTCTAAAGTTTATCTGTAAAATCCAAACTCTGTCATGCAGTAAGAATGTTACCTTGGTGACCACAGGAGCTAGCACACATGTAGATCCTGACAGGCTACTACAGGGACTCTGCATCTGGTTTAAGGAATAAAAGAGAACGTGGCACTATTATCCACACAGACACATTCCTGAAACCCAGGTACATGGCAGCTATAAACTCACTGGATCGGTTTAGCTGCTATAAGCAGGTCCAGTCTTAGCTGCTGCCAGCCACACCCTAAGTTTCTTTTTTGAAAAGGCCAGTGCTGCTAATGTAAATGGTAGTTTGGATGCTTCTTCTGCTTCTTTGCCGCCCTTTCTTTTTTTCTCCTCTAGCATTCCACCCACAGGATGCTGAAATACAACCCTGGGCATTACATTTGAGAGAAAGTATTGGCAAGTATTTAGAGAGTGTATAACAAAAGTTAAAATGACCTTTCAGTTTTACTGTCTAATTTTTTTTCTCCTTCATACAGTTGGTCTTATTGGATCAGAAAAGCATTTCCCTTTTCAAAAGAGCACTTCCTTTCCTTATAAATAAAAGGGAATTCATTCTTTGGATAGTTGGAATACTGCAGGAGGGGGCTGTCCATTCTGTTTTGGCATGCAGACAAATCATCATGCCACAGAGCCACCGTGGAGCTATTCCTGAGACCTATGGACTTCCTCCTTGTTCTTTCTGAAGTTATGCAGCTGGCAGCTTTTTTTTTTTTTTTTTTTTTTTTTGTACAGGCTTTTCAAGCTAGTTACAATCATTCTTTCTTTTTCTTGACCGTTTTCTCCATATGCAGTCTTAGGACAGAACTTACCCTCTGGGGGTGGACACACAGAGGTTGGACCAAGGTAGAATAACTCGACCTAGTGGTGGAGTTTTCATGAACTGGGGAACTGATGGTCAGAGAAACTCTAGTGATTTTCTTCCTTATGCTGTGGGGAAAACAAAACCAAATGCTGCCCAGTTAGTGAAAAATTAGAGCAAGCTTTGACAGAAAAGCCTCCCTCCTTATGTTTGAATGTAACAAACATATTTACCTATAATCCTTCTTTAAAAAAGATTTAAGTAATAATTTCAGTAGTATTTTAACCAATTGTAAGTGGATTATGTCTCTAATAGTTGCACATTACAATTCTTCTGTCTTAGTCTGATAACCGGTGGGCTTTATGAGACACTTAAGTTATGCAAAAAATAACTTAGAAAGTAAATAATCATTTCACAGTTTCTCTGGGACATCTTAGGGTACTTCTGCACTTTTAAAAGTGGAGTTTCTCTTATATTCATACATGGAAAATGCATATCTGCATGCGATTCAGCACTTACTCTGACATTTCTGTTGCATATTCCAGGTACAACTCCAAAGAAAAAACTTTTTCTTACTCCCCTGGGCACCTATGTGAAAGAAAGCAATTTTCTACAAATCTTGCTGAGATTTAAAAAATAATTAGTTCAAGTATATGATATTTATTTCAGGACCAGTAAGTTACCTAGTTATGGACAGCCAGTTAAGTTAATCTCAATTCTTGACTAAGGATGGAATGCTGTTAATTAAAAAAAAAAAAAAACTCTATATGTTTCCCTTTTGCCCATTACATCAAGGAGAGATGGTGAGTAACTTTCCAAAAATACCATTTCTGATGTTATTGTTTGAATATGGTTTGTCTTTCTGAAACTCAGGCTGAAATTTGATTGCCATTATAGAGGAGGTGGGACCTTTATGAAATGATTAGGCCATAAGAAGAGACTATGGTATTTCCTACAGGATGGAGTTAATTCTGAGAGTGTTAGTTACTGCAAGAGCTGGATGTCAGAAAGCAAAAATATGCCTTATGTTCTTCTTCTCTGCAAGAGCGCACCTCCCCTCCTGACTTCTACCACATTCTGAAGCTGTATGAGGCACTTGCAAAAGGCAGCTGCCAAATCTTAGATTTTCTACCTCCAGAACTGTGAGCCTAAATAAATCTTTTTTCTTTATACATTTCCCAGTCTCAAGTATTACAATATAGCAACAGAAAAGAGACTCAGACAGAGGGTAGAATTTGTAGTCTGTGAATTTACATTTTGCTTTGAGGTTTTTGGGTTATTTGCAATTCAAAATCCATTGAAACAAACTACAATACTTACTATCAGAAGGATCTTGGCTTGGTCCAGGCTGCTATGACAAAAATACCTTACCCTGAGTCATTAGAATTTTATTGTTTGTAGTTCTGATTGGATGTTGGTTGTTTGGAGATTGTGAAATTCAAGATCAACGTACCAGCAGATTTTGGAGTCTGGTCAAGTCTCTTTCACAAGGGAATTATATCCACTTGTGAGAAGGGAGCCCTCACTTCCAAAAGGTCGAGCCTCCTACTACGATCACACAGAGTACTGAGTCCTAACACACACATTTTAGAGGGACACCAGCACTGAGACTGCAGAAGATGTTGGCAGTGTTCATACTGACAATCCTAATGGCAATTTTCTAGAGAAATATATCTCAATTATTAATATTAGAAATAAGTGAGCTTCTCCCAGGCTATTTATTTGTGCTTTTCTTCACAGAGAGTGAATCTTAATATTGGGTATATTACCCTCTGTGTTAGTTGTAGGTACAGGAAAGTTTAGAGCTCATATCAGAGCCAATACTCTAACAGAGACTAGAGGTAGGGTCTTTTATATTTATAACCTGGTCCTTTTCAAAAAGACTGTATCTGTAGTAATTTACTTTCCCAAACCAATATTTAGGTTGTTTGTCCCCACGAAGAAATTTCATGTAATTTCCATGTAAAAGTAGACTGGAAGATGTAAATCAACCAGAATAATAATATATTTCAATGTTTATGAAGCCATTGATTTATGGAAATAGAGTATTTGAAATTGTTACTATCCCAGAAAATCTAGGCCATAAATTTATATTATATAACAATCCTTTAATAAATAAAATAATTCCCAGTTAAAAATCTGTTATATATTGTTTAATACTGTTATTAGAACTAGAATTACTGCATCCGAATTTCATCCCAATCTCAATATATACTCCCTTAATACTTGCTGCTTTTTTAGTCTTTAAAAATCTTTAATCATTTTGAAGTTTTATAACTGTATAGCCTAAAACCTAGATGATGCAAAATATTTATTAATATGACTTCATATTTTATTTCTTAAGGAGGACAATGACTAGAATTTACATTTTATAATTATTTATCTATATAGGCAATATATTTGCTCCTTTCTGTGTATGTGGTACCTAATAATACATTTGTGAGACTAAAATAAAACCATAAACAGGAGATGCCTTTTGTTGTTGCAAATTGAATTTTTTTTTTACTTTCAAAGGAAAGATATGAGTTATTCTGGTTTTGGTATATAATTTGAACATTCCTTGAGGGCAGTTGGTACACATACACAAGACATCATAGTTCTTCTTTTATCACCTTTCTTTTCTGGAGTCCCTTCTAGCCATCTCTGGGTTTGCTCCTTTTTTAAAAAAAAAATGTATTTAGTATAGGCTCTCACTATGCAGCTCAAACTTGTAGTGATCCTTTTGTTTTCAGACTCCCCAGCACTGGGATTACAGATGTGGGCCACCACACCCAGTCTCCCCAGCCTGGTCAGCTCCCAACATGTGGGATTGAACCCCAGTCCCTGAGCTTGCCAAAGCAGGTGCTTAGTCTGCTGAGCTATCTTACAGGCCCTGACCCTCCTCCTTTTTGTACATGTTTGCAGTTTATATTCCTCATGTGTGGCTGGTACATGTACATAACACAGAGTTATTCTTCATTAGTTCAGAAAAGGATACATTCAGTGCTGTACATATGCATAGGAGAAATGGATGGATAACCATGCACAAAATATGGGCACAAACAGAACATATACCTACAAACTCTACACCGGGTGGATTCAAACTTGACTACAATCATTTCTCTAGTGGATAAAAACCTCACAGATACTGTGAATGCTTTCTAATGTCTTCTATCCTAGGATTCCACACAAAAATGCTTGGAATCAGTTGGCAAAATTTATATATACAAAGCTTAATAACGCAAAATATAATAGTAATGTGAGACCAGGCACAGTGGTACATACCTATAATCCAAGCTACTCAGGAGGTGGAGGAAAGAGTATACAAATTTGGAACTAGCTTGATTAACTTATCAAGACTTCTGGAAAAAAAATTTAAAAAGGAAATTAAAGGTTTTGGGATATAGCTCAGTGGTAGAGCACTTGCCTGACAGGTGTGAGGTCTGGGGTTTAATCTCCATGGCAAAAATATATGGAGATATATATATATATATATATATATATATATATATATATATATATATATATTTTATCTTAAAGTGTCACAGGACACCAATACCATTAATATCAGGTTATACGTTGCATTGCCATCATAGGACAGCACACGATCACCTAGCAGGGCGTTGGAAGTAGATGCCTGATATAAGGGGAGAGGCTTGACTGAAATAAGAACATTTCTGCAGAGAGTAGATCTTCAATGAAACCTCAGAGAATATTTAAAACTATCAAGGTGAGGTATATGGTCATAAGTCAAGGAAGGTAGTTCAGAGTGAATGATGGTGGAGAATGGAAGAGATAATGGGGAAGTAACAGTTATGAGCACCAAGCTATGTGTCAGACACTGACGTTCCTTTGTCTCATACGTGAGGAAAGCAGTCTGTGAGTATTACGTGGGGTGGCAAACTCTGAATTCACAGTTCCTAGTTAGTCCGTTAGGTGGATGAAGCCTGCCTGTGAGTCTGTTTCCCCATCTGTAAAATGCACACCTTCATAGTGTTCATTGCAAAGGTTGTCTTGAGAACTTGATGAGTTAGCCCCCGCCAAAGCACTTAATTTGTTGCATAACAGATATCACATACTCAAAATATTATTTGCTAGATCCTTAAGATCAGAGATTTTTAAAGATGTTTCCTATCCCCAAAGATTCTATCCTAATGTTAACATACAACAGCCATAGAATTGACTGATTTTGTAGATTATTACATAGAGAGATATTATCATTAATTTTTCTAGCAGGTGTTGATTTTGCATTGTTTGCCTCAACCCCACCCACGAATAAAAACCATTGATAGAGAGGAATTACTTCTCTTTTGATGTTGACAATAAAATTTTTTTTTTTTTTTGAGACAGGATCTCACTATGCAGTTCAGCTTACTGAGCTCACTTTTGTAGCCCAGGCTGGTCTCGAACTCACATCGATCCTCCTGCCTCAGTCTCCCAAGTGCTGGGATTATAGGAGTGTGCCACCATGCCCGGCTCACAATAAATTCTAACAGGATGTCAGCCTATGACTGGTTAACTGTTAAAACTTCAGGCCATGAGAAGATATGAGAAATCTTTTTATCTAGCATCTTCAGAGAACAAAATTAATTTTGGAGAAATGATATCATTTCTCCAAGCCCATGTAATCTATTGGTAGAAGACACAAAGTTAGAATCCAAGTCTCCAGTCTTTCAAGCCTATGCAAATAGGCTTTTTAATACTATATAAATTGGCTTTGTATTACCGTATAAATTTGAAACTTTGGATATGAGTCTGAGTGTTCAAGCAATTTCCCCCCTTGTGTGGAACAGATGTTTTAGTGTCTGTAAACTCTAAGAGATTGGAGACTCAGTCTGTTTTATGTACTCATATCCTAGTGCCTAAAATAGTGTCAGACATACAGGAGGTGAATAATATCTATTTCTTGAATGGATCCATTTAGTTTATTATCAATATTGGTTGAAACTTTCATTAAGAATGTTCATAACTAAAAACTTTTAATCTTTAAGTAGCAGACTCTGGAAAGAAACTCTATAAATAAGGAAATTGGGTAGGGCAGGAGGACACAAATGCAATCATTTACCCCCACCCCCACCATGGGAAGAAAAGGATTAAGTTAGACAGGGTGTCTAAAATATTTGGAACTTCTTGGAAGAAACATGCTTTACAGATAAATATAATGACAGTTGATTTAGGAGGCTAAAATTTCTTCTAAACTCCTTGGCACATATCAAAGCAGAGGCTGAAAAATATTACTAGAATAATTTTGGTGGTGAGTAGGATTCAGGTTTCTCACCTGGAAATTGCCCTATGCCCCAGGCTAATGAGAATAAAAAAGGGAAAAATCGAATCTTTTTGAAGGGGAGGATCATGCTGGAGCCTTTCGACATTCCAGATGTTTCCTGTTCTGAACATGAACAATCACACTTCATAAGCAAGGCGCTGGCATCCGGCATCCAGCTGCCTTTGGGTGGCTGTCTTTCAATCTGCAGTACTTTCTGTCTTCCACCTCTGATCTTCCTACCAATGCCAGGAGACAGTGAGGACCAATGGTACCCAGAAATGCCCTGAGTACTCCTTTTTGATATGTCAGGCATTGAGTCAACTATGTCTGCAGATCATATAGAAATGGCTGAGATAACGAGGCCAGTAATGTGAGTAGGAAAGATAGATTCAACACCAAGGAAATCTAAATTATGGTTTTCTATCTATCATTAATTAGTTACAACTTTGAGAAAGACTTTGGGGTTCAGTTATATAATGAGAAGAGGGATACAAGATTGTTTTTAAGATTTGTTCTAGGCCTTCCTAGGATTTGTTTTTTTAAAACATTCCTTAATACCCAAAGTTCACATTAGTAGATGAAATTGTGGTACAAGATAAGAGATGTTGATATTACAGGCAAAAGCAGTCTATGATCCTCCATAAAAAATTTTGGAAGATAACATGCACCTTAGAAACAGCTTACACAATTCAGAATAGTATTTACTTATTAAAAAACCTCTTTAAAAATCATTTGTGTAAGCCACAAAACTAAAACCAAACCAGCAAAAGAGTAATTTCTACAAGAAAGCTCACCCTTAAATATCAGATTCTCTTATTAAAAACATTGTAATTTTTTAATTTGATTACCATGTAGTTTCCTCTAGGGGCCTGAATTTGTTGGGGTTTTTTTTTTATTTGTTTGTTTGTTTGTTTTGGCTGGCTGAGGCTGCCTTAAGAGCAGGTCTCATGCTCATTGTGGGGGTGGGGATCAAACTGAGGTCCCCAGTTTGCCAATCATGTGCTTTAACCAACAGAGTCTTCCTGAATTGGTTTACAGATGAAAAACAAAGCTCTTTTTCATGACTGCTATGAAAATGCTAATCTGCAGAATATCAAAATGAAAAATATGAACTCAATTTCTAGGTGGGCCCTATGTGGAACCTGTCCTGAAGTGTTCCTTCTTGATTTCAGGCAGGACTAGGGATGTCCTTGAGAGAAAAAATAGCTAGGAATTTTACTTTGGTGATGAATTATGCTAGCAGGCTTCATGTCTCACGTAAATGGTAACCTTTGCTGAGTGTAACCTTAGCTCTTTGTAGAGAGAACAGAATTAGACTCTGCCAAATGAAGAGTCTAAGACCTTGGCAATCTTGTCCTGGAAAGATGTCAAGATGCATGAACACCACAGAAAAGAACAATGACGATGCCCTCCTAATGTTGCCTGACTACCTAGGGTATCTGCAGAATTCTACTGGCCTCATGGATGCTTTTCAGGATAGTGGTCTGAAAAAATAGGGCATTTGATTTATTGACTACTAAACAGCTAAGGAATCTGATAGTAGCCCCATAAGGAAAATCCACTTAAAAATGTCCTATTAGTGAGAATACTTTGGATTGCACCAGAAGCTAAAATTAATGTTATTAAGTTATTTGATTTCTCAGGGAAACTTACTGTGCTATTTCAATTTTTTTATTTCTTGGTCTTTTCATGATTTAGTGTTTATTTTACCAATTCCTATTTGGTAAGAGGCCATATTAAATAATATTTCTGTATGTAAAAATAATTAATTTAAGGTTTCCACAGGTAAAATGTATTATGAAAAGAGACTTTTAAATTTTTATGTATGTGTGTGAGTGTGCGTATGTATATGCATAAGTGTATGTGTGTTTTTATAGTGCTGGGTACATACTGGGCAAACACTCTACACTCAGCTACACAGTCCCAAATGAGTATTTTTTTTAAATGTACTTAGTATAGGGTGTACAGGGTCTCACTACACAGATTAGACTCATAGTGTTTCTCCTGTTTTCAGCCTCCCAAATTCTGGGATTATAGGCATGAGCCACCATACCATGCCCCAGGGACAGGGCCTGCACACTGGGGGAATCGAACCCCTGGTCCTTGCATCTGCCTAGGCAGGTGCTTTAACCCACTGAGCTATCTGGCTGGCTCTCAAATGAATATTTTGATGATGGTTTTGACAAGATCTTAGAAAAGGTTTTGATATGTGGAAATTTCTAAGGACCCACCTTGCCATTTCTTCTCACTTATATAACCATTCCCTAGCAAGAGTTGATTTAACATTTTCTAAAAAGTTTAATACTTCACGATACAACCTTTATATTCTGTAGCCCTCCCTAAACTCCTTTTCTCTTTTCTTTCTTTTTTTCTTCCTCTTTCCCTTCCTCCCTTTATCTTTTAGGAAGTCATTTTTATCTTCAACACATTAATGTCAAAGCTGAACTACTATTTTTCCAGATGGTTGGACATATTATTTAATTAAGAGTTCTCCTTCTTCCCTGGAATTCTGTCAAATTTCTTGGTTTTATTCCAAAGCAAGGAGGCATTTTGTCCTGGCTTTATTGATCACCTATCTCTCCATGTTAGAGGAAACTATTCACTGTCTGGGTTCTTATAGTTCCACTGATAGATCAATGCTGTTTTTACTTTTTATTTAAAAATTTGGTTCTATATTATTACAATTATTATTATTATTTTGAAAGTTGCCTATTTCAATAACTAGTATACATATTTTTCTGTAGACATCTATGTAGTTCAAACTCCAATGTAGCTCACACCCCTCCTGTTCCTGTTTTCTTGTTGTTAAGGTCTATATTGTCCATAGTCTTTCTCACATGGTTACTCTATCAAAGGATGTGATTCTTGCTTAGGAGCTATGAACATTAACCCTTCTTTCCCCTCTTGCTGATACCCTTATGGGCTTGGAAACAACTGGGATAGATCTTGAAGCTTTGTTCCCTGGAGCATAGAGTTTTCCTCCTGTTTTAGGTTGGGAATCCAAGGAAAGCCTGCTGAGCAGTTCATTTCTAACTCCTGTATTGGCAGCTGGAGCTAGGTAATGCAATTCCCACATGATGTTTTCACTCACATGCCTGTCACCTTGCTATCTCTGTTTCCACACAGGGCCTTGTCATCAGGGCATGGGCTGCTTGCATAGTGGTGACCTTAGCATTGCTGGACATGTTAGGTGGAGGCTGAGGGCTTCAGAAACAAGTACCCCAAGGATTGTCTCCCTCATTTAAAGAAAAACTCCTTCCACTTTATTTTTGTTGTGATTTCATGAATTTTAAACTATGGCATGACAAGAGTTAGTTTTAAAAGACCCAGTTTTGTATAATTCTTCCAAATAAAAAAATAAGTCCTTCGAACTCAAATGCTAAGATAAACAGATTCTTCCTTTGAATTCTATGGTAAGGTATTTCTCACTTTGTTTTAAAAGAGAACTTTCAAATGTAGCTCGATTGGATTTAACTTTTTTTTTCTTATTTGAGGATAAAATATTGAAATTGCACCAGCTTTGGGGCAAAAATGCCGGGGTGGCAGAGTCACAGACCCCAGTACTTCCCAGGTCTGGTGTTTTAGCACCTGCAGTGATTCTTTGCACAAAGAGACGTAAGGAGTATAACGGTCCGAAGCTAGGACCCTTCCTGTCCCAGAAGTAGTAAACAACTCCCAGTCCAAGTTTTGGCATGACTTCCAAAATCTACAAAGCTTGTATTTTGCTACCCCACTGCCACCACTTTGCTTTACATTCTCCCCAGGGACTCTCTCACACTTTAGACTTAGCACTGCAAACCTGATACTTCCTTGAAGCATGCTAAAACTGGCTTGCTTTCTTCTAATCCTCTGGTAGACTAGTTGAGACAAAGACACAGGTTTCTTTGTGAATGCATCCCACCCCTCCCTTTGTGTCTAAGTGGAAGGTACCACTGTTCCAGCCCAAATGACACTTTCCAGTGGCGACATTCTGAAGCAGACAAGTCATCTCAGAGGTGGAGATCAGATTCCCTTTAACATCTTTTATATCCTGCTGAGCGCAGGAGGGATTTTGATATTTGACCTAAAACTTTTTTGTCCTTTGGTGTTAATCTAAAATCAGAAGAGAATGTGTGTCTTCTTTGATGCCACTGTCTTATCATGCAAGTTTTCATGTTATAAAGTCATCCCCAACTTTCAAGAAGCTGTTCCATTTCTGTTTGCTGTACACACACACACACACACACACACACACACACACACACACATCAGCAGTTACTGTCAAGAGGAATACTGTGCACACAAGGACAGCTAAGACCACAAACTGTCTCTAGCAAAGTGTCAGGTTACCTCCCTCCTATGCGGTGGCTAAATGTAACTAGAGGATTTCCAGACGGAAGAATGTGTAGCATTAAGTCAGCTTTGCAAAAGAAAAGTAAAAGACTATGCACAACAACCCTCCCTGAACAATTCTTGTGTAGAGTAAAGTTGTTAACCTCTATAAGTGTGTATTTCCTTGATTTGTGTAAAAAATCTTCCCAGGTGTGCTTAAGGAAGTTGGAAGGAAGGGGGCTTAGGCTGTAGCTTTTGGGTTTAGGAGAAATGAAGCTCACAATAACCTTTATATACACAAGACACTGGGTCAGAAACTTAACTCTGAGAATGGCCTCTATTTATTGCTTAAACATATTAGAAAAATTTATGGCGTTGAGGTAGCTAGAACTGGACAGTGTACTTATAAAATGTTAGTGGGATGTGTGGTAAATGTGCTCATTCTGTTTTCTGAACGTGAAGCAACTTTGGGTCCAAACCCCTGAAGACCTCCTTTGGAGGCTCTGGGGGATTCAGAGCTGAAAGTGCTCAGAAAATAAAGTAAAACTGTATAAATCATTAGTAGGCCGAGCCTTGTCAGTATGCAATATGATACCCTGTGCAGTTATCTCCAGAAAGTCACAGCTTTTATAATTAGGGACGAGAGGAGACATCAAAAAAGGATAAGGGAGTGGGGGGAAAAGAACCAAGTTATATTATGTATAGATACAAATGCCCTATGATGAATGTGATCATTATGTATTTCTAAAATGTACAAATAAGAAGGCTGGGGAAATAGCTCAGTAGAGTAACTGTTTGCCTGGCAAGCACAAGAGCCTGAGTTCAATCCCAGGTCCTGAAAAAAAGTTCTATGTTTTTGTTTTTTTTTTTTTTTTTAAAGAATTTTTTATTTTATTTTCTTGTTTCAGAACCTTTGTTTGTTTATTCACTCATTTTTATGGCCAGCTCAGCCTGCCCCAAG
This sequence comes from Myocastor coypus, assembly GCA_004027025.1. Classification (NCBI taxonomy): domain Eukaryota; kingdom Metazoa; phylum Chordata; class Mammalia; order Rodentia; family Myocastoridae; genus Myocastor; species Myocastor coypus. Next base: position 490 of record PVJA010051436.1, on the reverse strand, counting down.
GGCAGGGCTGGTGCAGCATGTGGTGCCAGGGATCGAACTGCGGTCCCTGAAGTCGCCCAAGCTTTCCCAATCAGGCGCTTTAGACCACTGAGCCACCCCGCTGGGCCCAAGTTCTATGGTTTTAATGAATAAAGATTTAAATATTTATTAGTAATCACTTTAGAGGTAAAATTTCACACAATGCTCCTTCTGGAAAAATCCTGGTATCTGAAATATCTTGTGGTACTGAATATTGGAAGTGTTTAACTTTTCTTTTGTACAGGGGCTCACAGCTAAGAGTTTGTCTTACATATGGAATACTACTCATCCATAAAGAATGATAAGTTTGAAGACTTCATATATAAATGGATGTATATTGAACATATACTCATTAGTGAAATAAACCAGACCTATCTGTGTAAATATCGTATAGTCTCCCTAATATAAGAACTTTAAAGAAGAAAACAAGAACTTAAGGGCATAACACAGCTGAATGTGTTATGGATTAAAC
>PVJA010051435.1:0-12837 GCA_004027025.1 Myocastor coypus | reverse complement strand
GGCTGGTCTCGAACTCACACCAATCCTCCTGCCTCAGCCTCCCGAGTGCTGGGATTACAAGCGTGCGCCATCACGCCCGGCTTTATTTATTCTTTTTTAAAAATTTTTATTTATTTATTTTTTCCTTGTTTCAGAACCTTTATTTGTTTATTCATTCATTTTTATGGCCGGCTCAGCCTACCCCAAAGGCAGGACTAGTGCAGCATGTGGTGCCGGGGATCGAACTACAGTCCCTGAATCCGCCCAAGCTTTCCCAAGCAGGTGCTTTAGACCACTGAGCCATCCCGCCGGGCCCCGGTATTTCTTATTTAAATAAGATGTGATTTAGAGGCTGAAATAGATATTTCTTACTCAAACATCTTAAAAATCTTAATAAAAGTGTCTATTTTGTTAAGAATTACTATGATAATTGATTTTGTGTGTCCACTTAATGCAGTCATGGGATGTGCAGTTATCAGGTCACACATTACTCTGCATGTGGTGGTCTTTCCTGTTTTATTTCTTCAGCACAACAGCATTTTTGTTTTTTTTTTGTCTTTTTGAGACAGGGTCTCGCTATGCAGTTGAGGCTGGCCTTGAGCTCGCTTTTGTAGCCCAGGCTGGTCTCAAACTCGCACCGATCCTCCTGCCTCAGCCTCCCGAGTGCTGGGATTACAGGCGTGCGCCACCACACCCGGTTTACAACAGCATTTTTGATGAGATTAACATTTAAATTAGCAGAATAAGTGAGGAAAATTACTTCACTTGCTTTCAACCTGTCCCTTGAAAGCCTGAATAGAATCAAAAGGCTAACCATTCTTTAAGAGGGAACTCCTCTCAGCTGAGTGTTTGGGCTATGACATTCTTTTCCTGACTGTGGAATGGAGCTGAAAAACCAGCTGTTCTTAAGGTCTGAGCTTATGGCCCTCTCATTGAAGCTAACACCCTCCAGAGGCCATCTTGGTTCTCAGCCCTCTGGACTGGACCAAAACTGTATTGCTGGCTCACTTGAGACCCCAGCAGGCTGACTGCAGCTCAGGGGACCTTTCATCTCTATGACTGTGTGAGCCAGGTGTTTTTTTAACAAATCATTTTTTTCCTTCTCTGCATCTTATTTATTTTCTAGAGAACTCTGGCTGATTTGTATTGTAAGAAAAATATTTCTTTTTTAGTGTCTTAGTAAAGTATACTAGTAGATATAATTAGTAGATAATTTAGTAACAAGTAACAAGTAAAATGCTGTTTTTTTTTTTTTCAGTACTAGGGATTGAACTCAGGATCTGCATTTGCCAGGCAGGTACTTTTTCTACTGAGCTATATCCATCCCTAGCTCCATACTTGTATTTTTTTTTTTTTTTATCTTTTGAGACAGGGTCTCACTATGCAGTTCAGGCTGGCCTTGAGCTCACCTTTGTAGCCCAGGCTGGTCTCGAACTCACACTGATCCTCCTGCCTCAGCCTCCCGAGTGCTGGGATTACAGGCGTGCGCCACCACGCCCGGCTCCATACTTGTATTTTTGAATGCTATTATTTTTTTAAAAAAATGTACAGGGTCAACAGGGTCGCACTACACAGATCAAACTTGTGATCCTCCTGTTTTTAGGCTCCCAAGTGCTGGGATTAAAGACTTACTCCACCATACCTAGTCTCAATTGCTGTCTCAGTGTGCCTGGTTTGAGGAGTGAGGGGGGCGAGGGACAGGGCTGTCATGGCACACCAGGGATGGAACCCTGGCCTCTGTGCTCTGCCTAAGCAGGCACTTTAGTCTGCTGAGCTATCTGGCTGGCCCTCAAATGCTCTTCTTTAATGTATTTGTAAACCCTTTTTCATAGTACTGGGAACCTAGGGGTACTCTATCCCTCTTTTTTGGAGATAAGGTTCTACTGTGTAGTTCAGTCCTTGAACTTACACTATAGCCCAAGCTGGCCTTAAACTCTCAGTGATCCTGCCTCAGCCTTCCTCCAGCGCTGAGATTATAGGCAGACACCATCATGCCTGGCTTGCTGAGCCCTTAACCCTTTTGTATTTTTTCTTGCTTTCTTTTTCTTTGGGCAGAACTAGGGATTGAACTCAGGCCCTTGTGCTTGCCAGGCAAATGCTTATTCTATTGAGCTAAAACAGGGTCTCACTAAGCTGTCCAGGCTAGGCTTGAACTTGCTCTCTTGCCAGTAGAAGAGATCACAGGCAGGTATCATTGTGTCCAGGTGTTAACTTCTTTTTGCTGGGGTGTTTTTGCCTATTTTGTGAATATTCCATGATTGTCCCATTCATGTTTTGCTAGGTTTTGGTACTAATATTATGCTTGCTTTATTTATTTATTTATTTATTTTTCATGCCTGCTTTATAAAAATAATTTTGAACCCTACTCTGGAACAGTTTGAGTGGTATTAGAATAATTTTTTCTTAAATATTTGAGTTTCCCTGTGAAATTCTGGGAAAGTACTTTGAAAAATTTTCTTACTCTTCTAGTATTTTGATTTTTGTTTCTTCAGAAATACTAGCATTTTTATTGGAAAATAATTTCTTGTAGATTTTTCTAATATACTTATATAGAGCTGAGTAAATGTACCATTAAAATTTTTGTTGTTGTTTTTTTTTAAGCCTTATTTATTTGTTTGTGTTATGGCTGGCTCAGCCTGCCCTGAGGGCTGGTACGGCATGTGGTGCCAGAGATTGAGCCAAGGTCCCTGCAGTTGCCTAAACTTTCCTAGGCAGGTGCTTTGGATCGCTGAGCCATCTCGCCAGCCCTGTTGTTGTTTTAAATCCCTCTCTGATCAGATGCAGCTCCTGAGTGTGGATCCTGTTGGTTCTTTTTCATGGCCTTTGTCTCTGTCTCCCTCCCTCCCTGCTAGAGATTGAAGCTAGGAGTTAACACAGGATAGGCAGGCACTGTACTTCTGAGGGTTCCTCTAAGTGATTTTTTCATTTGTCCTTTGATATAGGACAAATGAAAAAATCATGTAGGGGAACCCTCAGAAGTACATATATATATATATATATATGTTCCCCAAAGCTTATGTTTAGGGGGGGAGATGTTTTCCAGAGTTCTTAGGTTTTTGGGCCATGGATATGCATCAGTTGGGGTACATTCCAATACAGTGATCTCGTATTTGCCTTTGCTTAGGTCACACAGGCTTTGAGTTTGAACTTAAAGACTACTTACTTCCCCCCCAACCCCCGTATTTAGGACAGGGTCTACAGAGTCATACTATGTAGATTGGACTTGTAGTGATTCTCCTGTTTTTAGCCTTCCAAGTACTGGGATTATAGGTGTGCACCACCAAGTGCAGTCTCAGTCATCTTCTCAGTGTGCCCTAGTTTGGCATTGCACGCCAGGGATCAAACCCTGGCTGCTGCAATAAGACTTTATTTTAAATTTTTCAGGATTTGAACTCACAACCTTGCACTTGCCAGGCAGGGCACTTGTTCCATGGAACTATCTCCCCAGCCCCTTTATTTTAATTTCTTGACTCAGGTTTTCTATAAGTAGTATATTATTGAATCCTGAGTCTGATTTGGCAAATTTCACAGATATAATTCCAAAAGCACAAGTAACAACAGCAAAGTAGATAACTTAAACATTATCAAGCTGGGTGTGGTGGCACATGACTGTAATTCCAGCACCCTGAGAGGCTGAGGCAGGAGGACTTCAAGTTTGAATCCAGCCTTGACAACTAAGTAACTTAGCAAGATCCTCTCTCAAAATTTAAAAAGGACTAGGGATATAGCTAATACTGAGGCTCTGGATTTATTCCTCAGTGCTACAGTACCACCCCCACAAAAAACCTGTCTGGTAAGTGCTAGGACCTCGGTTTGATCCCTGGTACATGATAGGCCTGTAATCCCAGCACAGGGGAGGCTAAGACAGGAGGATCACTACAAGTCTGAACTGTGTAGTAAGACCCTGCATCAAATAAATAAATTTAAGCTGGGCGTGGTGGCGCATGCCTGTAATCCCAGCACTTGGGAGGCTGAGGCAGGAGGATCGGTGCAAGTTCAAGACCAGCCTGGGCTACAAAAGTGAGCTCAAGGCCAGCCTCAACTGCATAGGGAGACCCTGTCTCAAAAAGACAAAAAATAAATAAATAAATAAATAAATAAATAAATAAATAAAATAAAATAAAAATAAATAAATTTAAAAACCTATTATAATTAATATCTTTTGTCAAAAGGTAAAAAAATCAGAACACATTATTAAGAAAATACAGAAAATTTACAGAATAGGAGAAAATGCAGAAATCAGTCATGTAACTCAACAGAAAGATAACAGCTCAGAAATGGGAAGAGCACTTGAGTAGACAATTCCTCAGAGATGTATAGATGACCCACTAAGCCTGAATAAAGATTCTAGGTATTGCTAATTATTTGAGAAATATTAAAAAAAAAAAACACAGCGCCGGGCGTGGTGGCACACGCCTGTAATCCCAGTACTCAGGAGGCTGAGGCAGGAGGATCAGTGTGAGTTCAAGACCAGCCTGGACTACAAAAGTGAGCTCAGGACCAGCCTCAAGTGCATAGCGAAACCTTATCTCAAAAAGACAAAAAATCAAAAAACAAAAAACAACACAGTGGGGCCCGGCAGGATGGCTCAGTGGTCTAAAGTGCCTGCTTAGGAAAGCTTAGGCAGCTTCAGGGACCGCGGTTCAATCCCTGGCACCACATGCTATGCCAGCCCTGCCCTCAGGGCAGGCTGAGCTGGCCATAAAAATAAATAAATAAACAAACAAAACAAAAGTTCTGAAACAAGAAAAAAATAAAATAAATAAAAAATTCTTTAAAAAAACACAATGAAAAATCATGTCATAGTAACTAGAATGGCTATAATTATTATAAAATATTATCTTAACATAGATGCAGTATTACTTGTGAATTGAACATATGTTTGTTTTGAGATAGGGTCACTACTTGATTTACTATGTAATCTTGAACTTAGAATGTAGCCTAGGCTTGCCTCAAACACAGGGTCATCCTCTTTCCTCAGCCTTCTGAATCATGAAATTACAAGTATGCACCACCATGCCCAGCTTTGAGCAGTTTGTTTGATAAGAGAAACTTTCATGATATATAAGTTATTTCCTATAAAGCTGTTACTTTAAGAAGTTACACGGGATGGGGAGATGGCCCAGTAATAAAAGTGCTTGCCTGGTAAGCACAGGGACCTGAGTTCAATCCCTGGTTCTGCAAAAAAAAAAAAAAAAAGAAAGAAAGAAATTACACTTTATTTATTTATTTATTTTTCTTGTTTCAGAACCTTTGTTTGTTTATTCACTCATTTTTATGGCCGGCTCAGCCTGCCCCGAGGGCAGGGCTGGCGCAGCATGTGGTGCTAGGGATCTTTAGACCACTGAGCCATCCCGCCAGGCCCAGAAATTACACTTATACTTCATTTCGTAATAGGATTCCCGTTTTACAGTTTTCACAATATACACTGAATGGCCAGTTATCTCTTGGGTGATGAAGGCCTCTTGATTTATCTCAAGCGACTAGAACAATTGTCTCCAAGGATTTTTCTTTTTTCTATCAAGTATTCAAGGAAGGAGACTTTCTAGGAAGTCTCCTTTCAATTATACTCCCAAACAAAACAATGACTAGTATAAACAGAAAGGCATATCTGTCATGTGCAATGCAACTTTTGAAATTCTCAGGGTAAAGGATGGTAGAAATTGAAAAAGTAAAGACAAAGAATCAGGAGCTGGGCGTGGTGGCGCATGCCTGTAATCCCAGCACTTGGGAGGCTGAGACAGGAGGATCGTTGTGAGTTCAAGACCAGCTTGGGCTACATAAGTGAGTGCAAGGCCAGCCTGAATGGCATAGTAAGACCCTGTCTCAAAAAGATTAAAAAAAAAGAAAAAAGAAACAGGAAACAGAAAACTGAGGTTAGGTGGAGGCCTGCCTCTGGATGGGAGAAGGGCACTGTTCAAAGACTACAGTGTATTTATTTATGCAGACAGCAGGCTGATGTCACATCAACACCTCTCTGCCTAGCAACCTGTTGGCTAGGATAACCTCCAGCTCTCTGTGTTCTGGGAGCTCGGACAGCTTGTTCACGTGGCTCTGAAGTGTTCACATGTGTGGTTGATTTCCAGCTTCAGCTGCTCCTCACAAAGATCCTTATGCTTTTTTCCAATAGATGTACTTTTATTTTTATTTTTTATTTTTTGTATTTTAGGGAAGGGTCTAACGTGGTGTACAGAGTCTCACACAGCAAATTAAAATTTTCATTAACCTTACAAACATTTAAATGTTGGGTTAAATAAAATATGTATCAATATCAGTGAAAGGAAATGTTGGACTTCTGTTGTAGGAAATACAAACTATACAGAATTTAAGGACTTGGAATTGCCTTGATAGGAAAAGAAAGATGGGTTGATAACTTTACATTGAGCAATGTGGATTTATTCCATTAATTTATATTCCCTTAAATAATTGGGTTTGGAATTTTAGAATCCCTGTTCATTCTTTTTTTTTTTTTGTCTTTTTGAAACAGGGTCTCGCTATGCAGTTCAGGCTGGCCTTGAGCTCACTTTGGTAGCCCAGGCTGGTCTCGAACTTGCATCGATCCTCCTGCCTCAGCCTCCCTAGTGCTAGGATTACAGGCGTGCGCCACCACGCCCGGCTTCCCTGTTCATTCTTAAAGATAAACTTTTGTTATTTGCTCAACTTTGTATAGGGTCTCAGTATGTAGCTTAGACTTGTAGTGATCCTCCTGTTTTCAGCTTCCCCAGCGCTGGGATTACAGGTGTGTGCCACCATGCTGGCTCAGCATGCGTGGGGAGGGGAGGCCGGTGGAACATTTGGTACCAGAGATCGAACTCTAGTCCCTGCACTTTTCTTTTTTTTTTTTTTTTGTGGGACCAGGGTTTGAACTCACGACCTTGCACTTGCCAGGCAGGCAGTTGTGCCACGGAGCTATTTCCTCAGCCCTGTGCACTTTTGTTTTTGAGACAAGGTCTCACTATGTACTCAGGCTGTCTGTACTCAGCACAGGCTGGCCTCGAACTTGCAGTGATCCACTGCTTCAGTCTCCTAAGTACTAAAATTACAGGTGTATGTGGCCACCATATCTGATTTACCTGTTGAGTTTATATTGTTCATTTAGTTCTGATGCCTGGCTCTGTAAAAGTAACACAGGGTAGTGTACTATATTTTATAAGAAATGCAAAAATTATAACTAGCTCTAACAATCTTAACTGCATTGTATAAGTCACATAAGTTACAATTAGTATAATTTGTGTTTGCCTTCCTTCTTTGCCTTCTCTTCCTATTTCCAGTCCTCTTTCCCTTTGTTTCTTCTCCTTCTCCTTCTCCCCTCCCTCTTCCTTCTTCTTCTCCTTCCCCCCACCCCCCCCTCCTCTTCCTCCTCCTCCTCCTTGTACTGAGGATTGAACCCAGGACCTTGAGCTTACCAGTACTGAGCTATCTCCCTAGCCCTCCCTTTGTTTCTTCTTTTCTTTCTTTTTTTTTTGTGGTCAAACTCAATCCTTTTTATTTTTTATTTTATTTTTGGTACCAGGAATCAAACTCAGGACCTTGTGCTTGCCAGACAGGCAATTATGCCACTGAGCTGTATCCCTGGCCCTTTATTTTCTGTTTTGACACAGATCTTATGAAGATGCCCAGGCTGTCCTGGAATTTGAACTCCTCCTACCCCAGCTGAGTAGTTGGGATTATAATTGTGTGCTACCACAGTTGGCACAATTGATTTTTTTTTAGTAAAAGGTGAAAGATTTATACAGTCTGAAGAGAAACCAGAGTATTGATTTTTTTTATTTTCATATATTGATTTTGTATCTATTAGCTTTGCTATAAAACTACTAATTCTAGAAATTTTTTGTGTATGTTTTACAATTTTTTATGTACAGAATCATATCCTGTGATCATTGTAAATCTGGATGGCATAGGTAGTCTCTAAAGAATCAATCCCCAAACACTGAAAATTAACTGAATTTTTTGAAACCCCAGGGTTTTTTTTAAATAGATTTAATTTTATTTTAAAGAGTAAAGCTAGCAGAAACAAAGATAGAAAAAATAGTAACAAGTAAAAGTACATAGAGTACAGAATTTCAAAACAAGAAAAATTTAACAATGATTGCATTATATATTTTCATCATCAAATTAGTTTAGATCAACAGACATAGGTATATAAGACTGATCAAACAATTAAACATTAGTACTTTCAATAAACATTAATTTTTTTAAACTCTTACAAATGCATTTTGTATTTAAGTCATTCTTCTAAAAAAATGGATTATAGAGGTTGAGGATGCAGAAAACATAAGGTCCTGAGATTGATTCCTGGTACTGCCCAAAATTAATTAATTAATTAATTAATTAATTTATTTATTTGAGTCCTTATACTAGGGAGACTATATGATATTTGCATATGTAGGTCTGGTTTATTTCACTTATGAGTATACATTCAAGATATATCCATTTATATATGAAGTCTTCTAGTTTATCATTCCTTATAGCTGAGTAATATTCCATTTTATGAAAATGCCACATCTTTTTCAACCATTCTTCAGATGATAGGCCTTTTGGTTATTTCCAGGATTTAGCTATCACAAATTGTGCTGCTATGAACATAGGTGCACACATATCACTATGATAGGATGTTTTCAGTTCTTTTGGAAAAATTCCCAGTAGGGGGATAGCTGCATTGAATGGGAACCCCAGGGTTTTGTTAGACAGGCTACATAGTCCTTAAAATCCATCTTCTCAAAACACAAGAGGGGGGCCCAGCGGGATGGCTCAGTGGTCTAGAGCCCCTGCTTGCGAAAGCTTGGGCGGCTTCAGGGACCACGGTTCGATCCTCGGCACCACATGCTGCGCCAGCCCTGCCCTCGGGGAGGGCTGAGCCGGCCCTAAGAATGAGTGAATGAACAGGCAAACGTTCTGACACAAGAAAAAAATAAATAAAATTAAAAAAAAAAAATAAAGCCTGAAATGAGGCTTTAGAAGAAGAAGAAGAAAACAAAACAAAACAAAAAAAACCCAAGAGGTACAGCTGTTTACTTTCTTTTCTTTTCTTTTCTTTTTTAAATTTTTTTCTTGTTTCAGAACTTTTGTTTGTTTATTTATTTATTTTTATGGCCGGCTCAGCCTGCCCTGAGGGCAGGGCTGGTGCAGCATGTGGTGCCCGGGATCGAACCGCGGTCCCTGCAGCCGCCTGCAGGTGCTTTAGACCACTGAGCCATCCTGCCAGGCCCTGTTTACTTTTATTTTATTGATTGATTGATTGATTGTGGTGGGCTCAGCCCACCCTGAGGGCAGGTTGCAGCATGTGGTGCCTGGGATCAGACCACGGTCTTTGTGCACTTGCCTAAGCAGGCTCTTTGGACCTCTGAGTTATCTCCCTAGACCACAGCTGCTTATTTTTAAACCCAGAAATCTAAAATAGTCTGTCGCTTTGAAGATAAATTATGTTTTAAACAAGTAGTAGTTACGAAACCAAGTCTGAGAGAGTGGTATCACTATTTGTTCGCCAACAAAATCATTTTGTGATCCACCCCTAGATGAGGTCTTGCTGAGTTGACAGGGTGTCCTCAAACTCATGGTTCTCCCACTATGGTGTTATGAGTAGTTTGAGAATACAGGGATGCCTCTTTGTTTGATTTTTCTCCAGGCAAGCAGTTATTATACTGAGCTATCTGCCCAGCTCCCTGGACTTTTATATTCTGAATTAAAAGTCCATATTCTGTGTCTTCACAGAAATCCATGGTTGTAGGTCAGGTGTGGTGATGCATGCCTATAGTCCTAAGTACTGTGGAGACTGAGGCAGGAGGATTGCCATAAGGTCAACACCAGCCTGGGCTACATAAGCACGTTTGAGACCCTTTGGGTTTTGCTATGTAGTTGAGGATGGCCTTGAACTTGCTTGTGTGGCCTAGGTTGGTCTCAAACTTGTAGTGATCCTCCTCTCTCAGCCTCCCAAGTGTGGGATTTCAAGCATGCACCACTATTCCTGGCTTCCATGTTACTGTTGTCATATTCTGCAGAAATTATCACTTAGCTCTAAACTTCATGAAAACAGGGACCATGTCTTACCTGACTTTTGTTTCTCCAGGTATAGTGCCATGTTCTACAAAAAGTAGACATTTATTTATTCATTTAATATTATATATAGTGTGTAGTTCCTTTATTTTTACTCCTTTACTTATTTTCAGCTCTAGGGATTGAACCCAGAGCCTTGTGCATGGTAAGAAAATGCTCTGACTCTGAGCTACAACTCCCACCTATGGCTCCTGTACTTGCCAGACACTGTGGTAGGTGCTTAGATACAGTAGTGATTGTTTTATTATTCCTGCCTTCATGGAGTTTATAATCTAATGCTAAGTACTAATGATAAATCTCTTTATATTTCACTTTAAGTAATTATGAGCAAGGAGTACAGCACAAAGGGAAACATAATATGTTAGTTTTCTATCTCTGTGTGTATTGGTTTCTTCAACTCTGTAGTTCAAGAGTGTTTTTTGTTTTGTTTTTGCTTGGAGATATATCCCTAGCCCTTAAAAAACTTTTTATTTTGATGCAGGGTTTCACCAAGTCCCTGGATTGTTTTGGCTGGTTTTAGGGTGCTGGAGTTGCTGATGTGCAGCTCTATACCCTGAATGTAGGAGTCCTAAGTCTCGTTTCCCTGGGTCCTTCAACTTACTGTGGAGGTATCAGAAAGGCCCACTGTCTTTCTTTTTTTTTTTTTTTTTGTCTTTCTTGATTGAGGGCAAATGCACAAGATTCTTTAGTTCTCCATTGTGTGGCACTTCCCATATTATAGCACATGACATGGTTGTTGATTTTCACAGCCAGCAAACAAGAGAGTTCCCTAGTGAGATGGCATGTGTTTTTTATTTTTTATTTTATTTTTTGTGGGATTGGGGATTGAACTCAGGTCCTTGCATTTGCCAGGAAAGCACTTATTCTACTGAGCTATCTCCCCAGCCCTGGCATGTGTTCTTATGTAATAGCATTACATTTAGGACATTGCAGTTAATGTTTTGCATTAATTAATTAATTAATTAATTAATTTTGCAGTGCCAGGGATTAAACTCAGGCAAGCGCTTATTCTACTGATCTATCTCCCTGGCCCTTTGGTACTTATTGTGAACCTTTTTTTTTTTTTTTTCTGGGAAAAAAAAGTGTGTATTTAGAATTAGCCAGCTGGACTCAGTGTAGATGATCCCAATTTTGTTGGGAACATCCACTGCATATAATCGGAAGCTAGTCGAATGTATGCCTTCTTCTCTCCATCAGGACTGATTAGGGTATTGACCTTGGCAATGTTCGTGTCATAGAGCTTCTTTACAGCTTGCTTGATTTGGTGCTTATTGGCTTTCACATCCATAGTGAACACGAGTGGTGGTGTTCTTGATCTTTTTCCATAGCTGACTCTGTGGTTAGGGGAGCTTGCGGATGGCACAGTGGTCAAGCTTATTTCTCCCAGGGGCACTCTTTTGACAGCATTTAGGTTGCCTCCTGAGCCACAGTGTCTCTGGACCTCGAAAGATGAGTGACGTTCGTATCTTCTTTTGTGACTGTGGATGCCTTTCAGGATGGCCTTCTTGGCCTTCAAAGCTTTTGCTTTGGTTTCAGTTTTGGGTGGGGCAGGGGCTTCCTTCTCTGCCTTCGGCACCATCTTGGTAAAAAGGTCTCTTGTGAACTTTCTAACCTTGGGCAAATAACTTGACTTCTCTTCCTTTGCTTCCTCATCTGCAAAATGAAGAGTGTAGTAGTATCTGATAGCTTTGGAATTGTTGAGAAGATATGAGGTAGTGTATTTAAAGCATTTAGAATAATGGCTACATATATAATACGCACGTTTAGGGGTTATGTAGGCAGGGAAGATCAGTTGGTTTTTTCTTTGTGCTAGGCACTATGTTAAGACCTTGTATATATTATTTTGTGTAATATTTATAACAGTCCTATAAATCTTTATACTTCTATTTTTTTAAATGAGAAACTGAGGTTCAAAGACATTGGGTATCTCACCAAATATACCAGAATGAGTAAAGATGGTACAGCTGGGTTTGAATTCCTAGCTACCTAATTGATGAGTGTAAGGTTTCATCTAATTTATTTCAGTATATAAGAAGGAAATATATTGTCTTATTAGTTATTTACCTAATTAACTTTTATGAATATAGGACAGGGTCTACAGGGTGTACAGTGTCTTCCCTCATAGATTGGACCCATAGTGATTCTCCTGTTTTCAGCCTCCCAAGCGCTGAACTTACAGGTGTATGCCACCACAGCCAGTCTCAATCTCCATCTTAGCATGCCCAGGGGCGGGGTTGAAACGGCACCTAAGGATTGAACCCCGACTGCTGCGCTCTGCCAAAGCAGGCACTTTAGTCTGCTGAGCTATCTGGCTGGCCTCTAATTAACTTTTATCAGCTTATGCTGTATGTGGATTATGATGATTTATATATAGTCACAGAGTTTTCTGTTTTATTCTGTATTGTGAAGTATTAAACTAGCTCTAAGATAGTAAGATAGAAGATAAGTTTTCTTTTCTTTTTTTTGAGGATAAGTTTTTACTTTATCTCCTGTTACATATTTTTGAGCCAATAACATTATGTCTGAAAATGCCACAATGTAAGAAACAGTAAACTTAACCAACCTAAAAGAGCCCAGCAGGACAGGTACAGTGGTGCATGCCAGTAACTCCAGCTACTCAGAGGCTGAGGTGAAGGTATTCTGGATTTGAGGGCTGCTAGGCAAATTAGTGAGATCGTGGCTCAAAATTAAAAGAAAAACCTGGAGATGTAAGTTAGTAACACTGCCCCTGGGTTAGAAATAAAACAACAACAAAATAAAAGCATCTCATATTTGCCATCTGCTTGGTACTGAAAAATTGATTTA
>PVJA010051434.1:0-12840 GCA_004027025.1 Myocastor coypus | reverse complement strand
CCCCCCCCCCCCCCCCCCGCATGCTGAGACAGCAGATAAGACTGTGCATGGTGGTGCATGCCTATAATCAAGCTCTTGGGAGGCTGTAAACAGGCTGATTACTACAAGTCCGATCTATGTAGTGAATCCATGTAGACTCTGTAGTTCTTGTCCTAAAATACAAAAAAAAATAAAATAAAATGACATCCCAGTTGTTGATTCTTCATATTTCCCATGCAACATGGTTTTGTTGATAAAGTCTTTGCTATGACTATGTCTTCAACAATTCTACCTATTCTTTGTTCCAGCAGATTTCGTGGATTCATTTTAACATTTAGATCATTGATCCATTTTATTTTAGTTGACTACGTGGTGAGAGATATGGATATAGCTTTAATACACAGTATATGGAAAACCAGTTTTTCCAGAACCTATAATAAAGAGGCTATATCTCTTCCAGGGAAGATGTTTGTTATCTTTGTCACACATAAGGAAGCTGCATATTTTGAGTTATTTGTTCATTTTCCAGTCTGTCCAGTGTTTTGGGGGAGGTTGTCTTTTTTTGTCTCACTAGGCAGCTCAGGATAGCCTTCAGCTCATTTTGTAGACCAGGTTGGTCTTGAACTCTTCATGATTCTCCTGCCTCAGCCTCCCAAGTGCTGGGATTACAGGTATGCATTAACACACCTAACTTCCATTTAGTCTTAGGCCTAATTTTTGCCTCTATCATGTTGATTTATAGCAGTAATTTTGCACTATAATTTCTAGTTGAGGACTGCGACACTCTCTGGCTTGCCCTTGTTACCTAGAATAGCTTTTGCTAGTTTAGTTCTCTTCTAGTTTCAGATGACTTATTTTCTCATTCTGTGAGGGAGTCACTTGTTCTGTTTTTTATTTATTTATTTATTTTTTGTCAGGATTGCATTAAATTGGTGTAACAATTACAGAAGTATGGTGATTTTCATTATATTAGTTCTCCTTATCCAAGAGCAAAGGGTATATTTCCTCTTTTTTTTGGATATCACAGGTCAAACTCAGGACCTTATGTTTTCGATGCAGACACTTGCACCACTGAACTATATCCCCAGCCCCAGTTTCTATTTTTCTGATACTGTCTTTGGTCTCCTTTTTCAGAGTACTGCAGTTTTTATTTTTAATTATATTTTGTTTTATTTTACCTTTTGGGCGAGGACCAGAAATTGAACTCAAGACCTTGCACTTGCTAAGCAAGTGTTTTATTGCCGGGCCATATCCACAGCCTACAGATTTTAATGTAAAGAACTTTTGATGCCGCCACTATACTGTTAGGTTTTTTGATGCTCTTATAAAAGCTATTGTTCTTCTAATTTCTGTCTCAGTGATATTGTTGTGTACAGAATCATTACTGATTTTTGACGGTTAACTTTGTGTCCAGTCACTGTACTTAATTTAGTTATTAAATGCAGAAATATTTCGGTGAGTCTTTCGAGGTATATATACTGTATCATATCATCTGCAAATATTGAAAATTTGAATCTTTCCTTTCCTATCTTTACTCCTTTTCCTTTTCTTGTCTAAATGCACTGACAAAGGGCCAGGAAGATAGCTCAGGGTCACAAGTGCCTGCTTGGCAAGTGTAAGGTCCTAAGTTCGATCCCCAGTTCTGCAAAATAAATAAATAAATAAATTAAATAAAATAAAAATGTACCCACTAATGTTTCCAGAACTACACTGAATGGGAGTGATGATAGATACATTCTTGTCTTGTTTCTGAATTTTAGAGTGAAAACCTCTAGTTTTTAACCATTTACTATGATGTTGGTTAATTGTCATAGATTTTTTTTTTTTGAGACAAGGTCTCTGACGTAGTTCAGGCTGGCCTTGAGCTCACTTTTGTAGCCTAGGCTGGTCTTGAACTCACATTGATCCTCCTGCCTCAGCTTCCCAAGTGCTGGGATTACAGGCGTGCGCCACAATGCCCGGCTGTCATAGATGGATTTTATCAGTTTGAGATAAAGTCCATTTACTCTTGTTTTCTATAGGGTATTAGAATATGTCAAATGTTTGTTTTGCATTTATTGGGATGATAATGTGGTTTTTATTCTTGATTCTGATAATGTGGTTTATTACATTTTTTGATTTGCTTATGTTGAAACATGTTTGCAACTCTGAGATGAATCCTGATTGGTTATGATGAATCTAATCTTCCTGATGATTTTCTGTATTCTGTTTGCCAGTATCTTATTCAGGATATTTGTACTTATGTTCATTAGAGAGACTGGTCTATTGTTCTCTGATTTGGCTGGATTATTTTCTCATTTTGGTATCAGTGTAATGCTTGCTTCCAGGGATGTACTTAGGAGTATTGCTTCACCTTTACTTTCATTAAAGACTTTGAGAAGCAGTGACATTAGATGTTCCATAAATGCCTTGTAGCATTCAGCACTGAATCCATTAGGAATCGATCAGTATTGTGTTTTTCTTTTTTCATAATTTTTAAAATTACATTGTCAATTTCATTTATTGGTATTGGGTTACTTGGAATTTTATATATTCTTGATTCACCTTGGTAATCTATATGTATTCAGGAATCTGTCCATTTCTTCTGTGTCTTCTGTCTTACTAGAGTACATTTTCTTGAAGTATGTACTGATGAGCTTCTGAATTTTTATAGGTTCCATTGTAATTTCCCTGTTTTCTTTCAGAATTACATGGATTTGATTCTTATCTGTCCTTTTGATAAGTTTGGCTAAACTTTTGTGTTTATTTAATTTTTCCAAGACCAACTCTTCAGTTCATTGATTTTTTTTGTATTGTTTTCTTAGTTTCAATTCCATTAATTTCTCCTCTGATCTTTACAATTCTTCCTTCATACAAGCTTTGGGATTGACTTGCACTTCTAGAATCTTGATATTTAATATTAAGTGTTTGAGTTTGCAGTTTTTCTTTTCTTTTCTTTTCTTTTCATTTCTTTTTTTTTTTTTTCCCAGAACCGGGGATCGAACTCAGGAACTTGCATTTGCCAGGCAGGCATTTGTGCCTCTGAGCTATCTCCCCAGTCCCTTGAGTATGCTGTTTTTCTGATATAGAAATTCAATGTTATAAATTTCCTTTGTAAGAAAAATTTCATTGCATCCTTAAGTTCTACTATGTTATCTTTTTTTTTTTTTTTTTTTTTGGTGGGACCAGGGTTCAAACTCACGACCTTGCACTTGCCCAGCAGACACTTGTGCCTCGGAGCTATCTCCCCAGCCCCTTATGTTATCATTTAATTAGAGGAATTGTCTAGCTTCTTTTTTAGTTTCATCTGTGGACCATTGTTGGTTCGGGAAGGTGGTATTTAATTACCCTGTGTTTGTGTAGTTTTGTGGTTTCTTTTGAAATTGATTTTCAATTTCATTGCACTACAATGTGATAATGATAATATGCATGTGATACTTTCATTTCCTTTGTATCTACTTAAGTATATCCCATAAGCTCATATGTGATTTATGTCGGAGAAAATCTAAGGTGTAGTAGAAAAAAACATTGTATTCTGATGTTGTTAGGTGGAACACTAAATATCTGCAAAGCTCATTTGTTGAAAAATTTGGTTCATGTCTAACATTTTTTGTTAATTTTTTTCTCTTTTCTGAGTTAAATGCAGGACCTTGCAGTTGCCAGGAGAGCACTATGCCACTGTACTACATCTCAAGTCCCGTTGCCTTTTTTTCCCCGTGTATTTGATCAGTCTATTCATGATAATGAGGTTCTGAGGAAGCCTATTACAAATGTATTGATGCTTATCTTACTTTTTTTTTTGTCTTTTTGAGACAGGGTCTCGCTATGCAGTTGAGGCTGGCCTTGAGCTCACTTTTGTAGCCCAGGCTGGTCTCGAACTCACACCAATCCTCCTGCCTCAGCCTCCCGAGTGCTGGGATTACAGGCGTGAGCCACCACGCCCGGCACTTATCTTACTTTTTTATTTCTGTCAATATTTGTTTTGTTGCCGGGTGTGGTGGCTCACCTCTGTAATCCCAGCACTCAGGAGGCTGAGGCAGGAGGATCAGTGTGAGTTCGAGACCAGCCTGGGCTACAAAAGTGAGCTCAAGGCCAGCCTGAACTGCATAGCGAGGCCCTGTCTCAAAAAGACAAAATATATATATATATATATATATATATATATATATATATATATATATTTGTTTTGTATAGTTGGGTGTGCTGGTATTTGGGACATCTTTATTCATGATTGTCTCTTCCTCTTAGAATTCCTTTTAGTTAGTATGGAGCAACTTGTCTGCCTTGATTTTTACTGTTTGTTTGTTTTTGATCAATTTTGGCTTAAAATCCACCTTGTCGACAAATAGCATAGCTACATCTGCTTTGCTTCTGGTTTCTTGTTCAATAAAGTATTGTTTTTCATCCTTTGACTTTTCTACGAATTACTCTTTTTTTCTTTATTTTTATTTTTTTTTCCTTTTCTTGCCTTTTTTTTTCTTTTTGAGATAGGATCTCACTGTGCAGTTGAGGCTGGCCTTGACCTCACTTTTGTAGCCCAGGCTGGTCTCGAACTCGCACCAATCCTCCTGCCTCAGCCTCCCGAGTGCTGGGATTACAGTTGTGAGCCCCTATGCTCGGCTCTTTTCTTGTCTTTTGAAATACAGTCACACTATGCAGTTCAGGCTGGGCTTAAGCTCATTTCATAGCCAAGGCTGGTCTTGAACTCGCAAGAGTCCATCAACCTCAAGCTCCCCAGGGATGGCATTGCAAGCATGAGCCACCATTCTTGGCTGAATTTATCTTCTTTTTTTTTTTTTTTTTTTTTTTTTTTTTTTTTTTTTTTTTTTTTTTTTTTTTTTTTTGTCTTTTTGAGACAGGGTCTCGCTATGCAGCTCAGGCTGGCCTTGAGCTCACTTTTGTAGCCCAGGCTGATCTCGAACTCACACTGATCCTCCTGCCTCAGCCTCCCGAGTGCTGGGACTACAGGTGTGCGCCACCACGTCCGGCCCTGAATTTATCTTTTGTATTAATTATATTTCTTATATGCAACATATTGTTGTACCTTGTTTCTTGGTCCATTCTGTCAGTCTGTTCCTTTTGATTTATTAATTCAGGCCATTTCCATAGATGGTTATGGCTAATATGTATTGAGTTATCCTTGTGTTATTTTTGTTTGTTTTGTTCACTTTATTTCCCCTTCATTTAATTGTTTAAGTTGCCTGGTGAATTAACTCCATTGGCATTCATAGAATTACAATTTTTATTACGTTTTTTAAAAATGTACTTCAGAACTTTTTGGAGCTCTGGTTTTATAATTATGAATTTCTTTACTTTTTTTAGTTATGTAGAAAACTTTTTCTTCAGCTGGGTGTGGTGGTGCAGGCCTGTAATCCCACTACTCAGGAGGCTGAGGCGGGAGGATCAGTGCAGGTTCAAGACCAGCCTGGGCTACAAAAGTGATTTCAAGGCTAGCCTGAACTGCACCGTGAAACCCCGTCTCAAAAAGACAACAAAAATAATAAAAAAACTAGGGCCAGTGAGATAGCTTAGCTGTTTAGAGTGCCTGTTTTGGCAAGCTTAGGCAACCGCAGGGATCACAGTTCTATCCCCGGCACCATACACTGTGCCAGCCCCATCTCCAAGGTAGGCTGAGCCAGCCATAACATTAAAAAAAAAAAAAAAAGACAAGAAAGAAACTTTTTCTTAATGATTTTTGAAAGATGGTTTTCATTCAGGGCTTGAAATAATTCACTCTAAGCTCTCCATGACTTAAATGTTTGTTTGTGGAGTCCTCTATGATTTCAGTGGGATTTCCTTTGATGGTTAGTTGTTTCTTTTCTCTAGTAGGTTTTTGTTTTGTTTTGTTTTGTGGAACCTTGGATTAAACTCAGGCCCTTACACTGGCCAGACAAGTGCTTTTTCTATTGCGCTATCTCCCCAGCCACTCTAGTAGCTATTAATGTTTTGTTCTTGTGTTGAATTTTTGGAATCTTGACTATTACATGCCTTGATTTAGATCGTTTATCATGACTAATTGGAATTCTACCTGCATCATTTTTCTGTATGTCCAATTCTTTTTCCATACTTGAGAAATTGTCTGCGATTACTTCTATGAACAAGTTTTTCTTTTGTCCTTTGTGCTACCTTCTGTTTTTTTCACTGATTTTTTTAAATTTAATTTTTTGTTTAAATTTAACAATGGTTATATTACTTTTTCACTGATTTTTATTGGTCTTGTTTTATTCTTCTTTGCATCATCTAGGTGCTGTTGGATTGATTTTTCATGATCCTTTTCTATTATGAAGAAATTTTTCTTTTCATGTTAATTAACCACAAAAACTCTCTTCTATATCTGATAGTCTGTCCTCACATTGTTTGACTTTTTTGTGTACACTTTCAATAGATTTTTATTCTTCCACATTTCTGTTGCATTTTTTATGGGATCAAATTCTTGCCTATATTGGGTACTCATGATTTCCATCATTATCATAAGTTCTTCTATTTCTATCATTATCTACTCTAGACTCACTAACAATATTCTTTACTATGGTCATCATTTCTAATTATCTGAGAAACTATTTCTGATTTAATTTTTCCTAGAGTTTCATTCATCTGCTTTGTTATGTCCACTGTTACTACACCACAGAGTTCAGGTAGGTGGTTTTTTAAACATTCTAATGAATTACCCACTGGGTTTACTTCAGTTGAGCTAGAGATATGGTGCTATATCTTGTTTACATGTTTTCTCATTTTCTAAAGTCTTTACATTTATTTTCTATGTTGATGCTTATATATCGCTTATGGTATGTAGCTATATTAGTAGCATTGAGGACTACTTAGGAAACAAATATTTTTCAGAGATTTCATCTAGATATAGCTGGATAGTTGCTTTTGAGTCTCCACAAGGTATTTTTCAATTTATTAGAGATGAGAAGTTGCTCCCTCTTTAATCTAGCATCTGATTATTTGTTATTAAACCATTTATTGCTTATGATTCACAGATAACCTCAGTTTTGGCATACATTGTGATTTATATCTACATGTCTCCCCAAAGTCTCATGTGGTCATAGGTGGAGATTTTTCAGAGTTGGCTAGATCTAGCATCTGTAATGTGGGAAGCGATTTGTGGTGCAATGCAAGCATCAAGGACACTAGGATTAAAGGTGTGAATTCCACTTTCCCTAAACAGCTGAATAACATCTAAAGAATGTGACTTGGTTGCTTAGTTTTGCCATTTTAACTTTAGTTTAGTGCATAGTGATAGACTTGGGTCAAGTTTTGGTTTTCAGTATGTAGAGATCCAATTTATCCAGCACCACTTGTTAAAGAGACTTTCTTCTAGTAAATGTGTTTGAACCCTTTGTCATAGATAAGGTGGCTGAATGTGTTTGTAGTTGCTTCTACATCTTCTAATCTATTCCACTGAACCTCAGTTCAATTGTTTTTTTTTTGCCAATAGTGTGCTGATTTTATCACAGTAGCTTTGTAGTATAATTTTAAGTAAGTAGTTGTAATGCCTCCTGCCTGATGTTGGTTGTGCAGGATTTTCTTTGCTATTCTAGGTCTTTTCAGGTTCCAAATAAATTTCTGGAATGATCTATATGTCTGTGATGTATGTTGATGGTATTTTGCTTAAATATGTATAACAATTTTGAGAGTATGGCTATCTTCACAACGCTGGTTCTTCCTATCTAGGAGCAAGGAATATTTTTCCATTTTCTGAAATCCTCTACCATCTCTTTTCAGATTACTATAGTTTGCATTGAATAGGTCTTTTACTTCTTTAGTTAGATTATTTCCTAAGTATTTCATTTTCCATGGTGCTATTGTAAAATGTATTGTTTCTCTCTTAGTGTGTTTGTCATCTGTGTAGAGGAATGCTTTTGAATTTTGGGTACTGATTTTGTATCTTGCTACTAGTGAATTTGTATGTTAATTCTAGTAGCTTCTTTGTGGAGTTTTTTTGGGTCTTCCAAGTAGACTATCATGTCATCTGAAAATAATGATAGTTCAACTTCTTTATTCTTATTCCTTTTATTTCTCTCTTGTCTAATGGTTATAGCTAATGATTCAAGAAATATATTGCACAGGAGTGGTGATAGAGGACATCCTTGTCTTGTACCATTATCTGAGAGTAAAAGACTTGAGTTTTTCTCCATTTAGAATTATGTTAGCCTTTGGATTGTCATAGATGGATGGCTTTTATCATATTGAGATAGAGGCCATCTATTCCAATTTTCTGTAGGATTTTGAACATGAATGCATTTTGGAATTTGTCAAAAGCCTTTTCTGCATCAGTCGAGATGATCATGTGGTTTTTTTTAGTTCGATCTATTGACATAGTGCATTACAATTATAGATTTGTATATGTTGCACCATCCTTGCATCCCTGGGATGAATCTTACCTTGCTGTATTCTATTTGCTAGAATTTTATTGAGGAGTTTTCCATCTATGTTAATGAAACTGGCCTGTAGTTTTCTTTCCTAGTTCCATCTTTATCTGTTTTTGGTATCAGTATAATACTTAACTCTAAGAATGATTTTGGGATAATGGTTTCCTTTTCAATTTCTGTATCAATTGAAATGATCAAGTGGAAAGTTTACAATGATTTTTGGGGGGCTGGCTCAGGCTGCCTTAATGGTGGATGTAGGGATTGAACTGCTGTCCCCTCCATGCCTGGCAAGGATTGCCTGCACAGGTGCGTAAACCACTGAGCTAACCTGAAAGGCCCCAAAGGCTTCTTGTTTCTATATGGTGGCTCACTAACTCTTTAGGGAGAGGGCCTTGAGCTACTTGATAACTATACATAGCTCTCCCCATCAGGACTCCCTCAGCCACATTGAGCCACTTGACAGTTCTCACTAAACAAGTACAGCCACTTAGGAAACAACACCTTTTGCATTTGCATTGATTATAAAAACCTGAGTGTTTTATTTAAAGGAATAGAAATGGAAACTTTTTGTTTTAAAGAAAAGTGCTTTAAAACTCCTAGTAATAGGCCGGGCGTGGTGGCTCATGCCTGTAATCCCAGCACTTGGAAGGCTGAGGCAGGAGGATCAGTGCGAGTTTGAGACCAGCCTGGGCTACAAAAGTGAGTTCAAGGCCAGCCTGAACTGCATAGCAAGACCCTGCCTCAAAACAAACAAACAAACAAACAAACAAAATACTCCTAGTAATAAAGATGATGGCTCTACCGTTGACTCAGAGTCACTTAAGTTAACTGACTGTTAGCATTTGGCTGTTCTTTTGTTTTGCTCAGGTCAAGAAGAATATGTTTTTAAATTGCCTACATTTTGCAAGAAGAAACATGGCAGTAAATTAAACATGGTTAAACCCACATGGTGATTTCAAATGTGCAGGACAAGATGGTAACTAGGCATGTAATGAGACAAGATGGTGAACCTGAGGGAAAAAACAAGCCATGTAGGGGAAAAGTGCAAAGAGAATTTGAACAAAAACAGGAATAAGCTGCGGTAGGCAGCTACTCAATAGGCTACCAAGGTACCACTGGCTGTCTTTCTCCAAAACAGTGAGAAAACTGCAGAGTGTCATGGAGAACAGAAATATGAGGTCAAAAATGCTTACAAAATTCTAGCTAAGATACATGATATCAGAATGATCTGTTCAGTGCTTTGTTAATGATCGGTTTTCTGACTGTTCTTTATTGAATGATAATTGCAAAGAGTGGCCAAAAGTAAGAAAAAAAGAAAAGGAGATAAAATTGAAGTGAGTCTGTAGGCCTCCTAGAGTTGGCAGAAACAAAGGGACGATGCGTTTTCCCTCCCCTACCCCTCAGGATTGAACATATTAGGAAAATGTTGCTGGCACCATGAAAAAATGTCCTTCAGTCTCCCTAGGAAAGAAAGACAGGGAAAGAATAAAAATGTTTTATGTTACTTTAGAGACAAACAAATAATCAAACAAACAAAGCCCACAAAAATATACCCAAAAGCCTTATCTGTTTTCCTGGATAAGACAAATATATTAGTGTATTTTGGGGCACTGGAATCTCCTGGCTGTAGTTTTTAGATTCGTTCTGTCCTAAGCAAAGAATTGGTCAGACAATTGCCAATACGAGCAAAGTTTTATTAAATATAGGAAAAGAAACCATCTGTGTAGAGCTAGTTTAGGCCAAGTAAAAGTAGAAATAGAAGCATGCCCTATAGCATGCCTGCTGACCACCACGCAGCAGAGATCATGGATAAAAACTCAGTGTGGAATATGTTTTCTGTATCATCCACTCCTCAGGATGATGTCAGCTATGGACCATCCTATCAAAAACCTGCTCAATTTCTCATAAGAAATCCACATATGGGCTAAACTGTTCTCCAAGTGTGTTTTGAGCCTTTGTCATGTTTCTTTTCCTCTTTTCCCCATATCTCAGCCAGTTTTAGTCATGCCCTACCTTTCTTAAAACCAAGATAACAAATAAATCTTCCAAGAGGCCAGTTTTAGCCAGCTATTGAAGTCCTCTAAGTCTTAAACTTTACAAGGAAAGTAACTTTTAGAATACACAGCCCGTTATACGTTTTCTTCTCTATATTCACCCACTGCCCATGTTGTACAGTGAAGTTTCTGAACATTTACTATTCTGAACTTCTATTTTTCTGAGAATAAAATTTTTCTAGGACAAATTTTAAAATTCATTTTGTCATAAGATTTTATTAGACTGTGAAGCATGGAATGCTGTCCTGGCCCATGTCAGTCCATAGTTTTGTCAGCAATCACTCCTGCATGGTGGCCAACAAACGTGCTATAGAGCATACCTCTTTTTCTGCTTTTCTGCATGCTACACATAGCCAGGCCAGAATCTTTCAAATCTTTCAAAACTGGATAATTAAAAAGAAACTGACACAGTATTGATAAAAGTATGCCATTTTTAAGGGGTGAAAGCGAATGACAAAAACACCTCATTTTGCCCCTGAGTAAATGAAAATTTCATCCAAATGTACTTCCAGAAAAAAAAATTATGAAAGTGAAGCAAACAATTCTTTATTAGTACATGTTTATAGTTAACAATGTTTACTTTCATCTTATAGAGTAGGTACATGTACTTCACATATTTTGATTATTTTATTCCCCATCGCCTTCCTACTCTCTTTCATCCTATTTTCACCTCCCTTCATCTGTAGATCTTCTTCCTCCATTTTGAACATTTTTTTAGTGTGTGTGTGTGGGACCAAGGTTCAAACTCATGACCTTGCACTTGCCAGGTAGGCACTTGTGCCATGGAGCTATCTCCCCAGCTCCTAATCCTCCATTTTGCTCTATTTTTAGATCATGTTTGTGACACACGTTAATTACATTTATTGTGAACAGTTGGTACAGGTACGTGACACCTCTTAATTATTTTTACATTCATCCCTCCCACATCTCTTAGTCCTCATCCCATTTGCAAAGTATCTATCTACTTGTTTTCTTTTGTTTTTTGTTTAGCTCTACATTTATACATAAAATAAAATAATTAACACTTTTAATGCAGAGCACAAAATGGAGATTATTGAACTTTGCAAGACATGAAGATACAAGAGAATAAGGTGAAAGTTTAACTGGTAAAACTCATAGAAATGGTCAAGCTTTGGATAGTCTTCCAGTATTATACTAACAGATGAAATCCAGGAATTTTGCATTGAGGTAGACCCCTAATTGTTCTATTTTATTGTGACACATAGTCCTGATAAGTTTCTGAGTTGCACATCCTGGTTCACATGTACAATCCTGCCTCGGAATCCCAGACTGATGGGATGACAGGCATGCAGAACGTATTTTGAGTATGTTTCAAGGTGGAATACCTGATATTTGCTGGTATGCATTGGCTGTGGGGTTTGTATTGTATGAGTCAATTTCAGTGACCTGAGAGAGCCCGCAGAAGTAGATTTGCATGGATGTATGTTTCTGTAAATTTTTTTAAAATGGGAAAGATTAACATATTGTTTAAAATTTAGTAATATGGCCAGGACCATTAAAGCTGTGTGATAATACTCGTGCAGATATTAGGAAAATATTTTTAGATGTGATTAATATTTAAATCAGATTTTATATTAAGATTACAATATAGGTGAGTTTCATTTGATGAATTGAAGTGCTCAAAAGACTAGATTGACAAAGTGAAAAGAATTCTGCTTCAAGATTGAAATATTCAGCCGGGTGTGGTGGCTCACGCCTGTAATCCCAGCACTTGGGAGGCTGAAGCAGGAGGATCATTGTGATTTCGAGACCAGCCTGGGATACAAAAGTGAGCTCAAAGCCAGCCTGAACTGCACAGTGAGATCCTGTCACAAAAATCAAAAAAAAAAAAAAGATTGAAATATTCAGTACTACTTGAATTGGTTGCCTGTCAGTCAGTCTATTTTGTAGATATCAGACTTGCCAGGGACATAATCACAATCAGAATCAGTTCAAGCTCTCTGTCTCTGTCTCTCTCTGTCTCTCTGTCTCTCTCTCTCTCTCTCTGTGTCTCTCTCTCCAATTTGATTTCTCTCCATTCTACTTTCTCTCTTGCTTGAGATCCAACTAGGTAAAGTCATATTGGATATATATTTAGTTTATCTTTAGTGAGATATTTATGTGCTTTACATTGTTTTCTGTCAGTCCTGGCCATACTTTAGGTTTTTTTTGTTTGTTTGTTTGTTTGCTTTTTTTTTTGTCTTTTTGAGACAGGGTCTCACTATGCAGTTCAGGCTGGCCTTGAGCTCACTTTTGTAGCCTAGGCTGGTCTCGAACTTGCACGGATCCTCCTGCTTCAGCCTCCTGAGTGCTGGGATTACAGGCGTGCGCCACCACGCCTGGCAGTCCTGGCCATACTTTACCTATTACAAAACCTCAGTAAAAGATCCCAGAAAAGCCGGGCGTGGTGGCTCACGCCTGTAATCCCAGCACTCAGGAGGCTGAGGCAGGAG